>ML389458.1:0-59035 GCA_005239525.1 Nicotiana knightiana
AATTCATGTCCATTGAAAGATGCTCTTACCATATCGAATAGATCATCTCCAACTATGTCCCAAATGGACTGATACAACTTTCCTAAGAATCCGTATGGACCTTCTGCACTGTCACAATTCAATCCAAATACTGCATTTTTGACTTCTTCTTTTATAGGATGTTTCATCAAACATGCATCATGTTCACTATCAAACCAGTGTTGGCACATGATTTATGATGTCAAAATTGGTTGGTATTATAGTTTTTTGAAATTCTCATCATAGAATTTCACAGCCTCCTTAGCAATTTCCTCCTCTTCCTCTATCCAGATTCCTAGATTATTTTAAATCCTGTTGAGTTGCAGTCTCTTCCTTCGACCCCTAACCTGTGCATGAAAGAATTTAGTGTTTCTATCACAATCTTTGAACTAGTTCATTCCCGCTTTCTGCCTCTAGTACTTCTCCTCTAATGCTAGNAGAACTTTTGTAGCATTTCTCTATTCACCTTTGTTGGATTATGTTCAAATTCTGCCTCATGAACCATATAGTACTTCCTCAAAATTGGCTATCTTCTGAAAAATGTCACCAAAGTTTGCCCTACTCCATAATGGTAAAGCCTTCTTAACCTTCTTAAGTTTGTGAATGAACATGGTGAATGGATTGGCATGGAAATCAACCTTTCAGTTCTCTCTTACAACCTCTTTGAATGTTTCATTTTCAACCCATAAGTTAAGAAACTTGAAATATTTCTTCACAGGAGCTGCCTCAATATCACATTTTAGTTGCATAGGGCTATGGTCTGAACCTATCTTTGGTAAGTGGCTGACTTCAATACTTGGGAAAGTTTGCTGAAATTCCTCATTGGCTAGACATTTGTCCAGTCTCTTGAAAATACAGTCCTCTTCTGCCCTCCCATTCCATCATGTAAAAATACTACCTTTGAATCCAAGATCAACTAAATTACAAGTACTGATGCAATGTCTAAAATTAGCTATATCATTTATGTGCACTGGTAGCCCTCCAAACTTCACCTATTCATCCCATATGACATTAAAATCACCACCTACAAGCCATGGCACATCCATATCCCTAGCGATTGCATATAAGGAATCCCATAATTATATCATTTCAATTGCATCACACTTAGAATATACTAAAGTTAGAACCATCTCAACATGTGATTCTAAATGAACCAGTCTCAAGGTAAGCTGTTATACCATGTTATACATAACAGTTACCTAAAAAATGTCATCAATGAAAGCCCAAATCTTGTTTGATACATTTGAAATTGCCTGTGCAAAGCCAATTTTACTTCTCTATCTCTCCAATTTTCTAGCTTGTTGCATAGGCTCCTTTAGACCTATAAATTCATAGTGATTGTGTATGCGACACATTTAGGCAATTCATGTCCATTGAAAGATGCTCTTACCATATCGAATAGATCATCTCCAACTATGTCCCAACAGGACTGATAGAACTTTCCTGAGAATCCATATGGACCTTCTGCACTGTCACAATTCAATCCAAATACTGCATTTTTGACTTCTTCTTTTATAGGATGTCTCATCAAACATGCATTCTGTTCACTATCAAACCAGTGTTGGCACATGATTTATGATGTCAAAATTGGTTGGTATTATAGTTTTTTGAAATTCTCATCATAGAATTTCACAGCCTCCTTAGCAATTTCCTCCTCTTCCTCTATCCAGATTCCTAGATTATTTTAAATCCTGTTGAGTTGCAGTCTCTTCCTTCAACCCCTAACCTGTGCATGAAAGAATTTAGTGTTTCTATCACAATCTTTGAACTAGTTCATTCCCGCTTTCTGCCTCTACTACTTCTCCTCTAATGCTAGAACTTTGATCAATTGTGCTTGGACTTTTTGTAGCCTTTCTCTGTTCACCTTTGTAGGATTGGCTTCAAATTCTGCCTCGTGAACCATATAGTACTTCCTCCAAATTGGCTATCTACTTCCTCCAAATTGGCTATCTACTTCCTCCAAATTGGCTATCTTCTGAAAAATGTCACCAAAGGTTGGTCTACTCCATAATGATAAAGCCTTCTTAACCTTCTTAAGTTTGTGAATGAACATGGTGAATGGATTGGCACGGAAATCAACCTTTCAGTTCTCTCTTACAACCTCTTTGAATATTTCATTTTCAACCCATAAGTTAAGAAACTTGAAATATTTCTTCACAGGAGCTGCCTCAATATCACATTTTAGTTGCATAGGGCTATGGTCTGAACCTATCTTTGGTAAGTGGCTGACTTCAATACTTGGGAAAGTTTGCTGAAATTCCTCATTGGCTAGACATTTGTCCAGTCTCTTGAAAATACAGTCCTCTTCTGCCCTCCCACCACCATGTAAAAATACTACCTTTGAATCGAAGATCAACTAAATTACAAGTATTGATGCAATGTCTAAAATCATCTATATAATTTATGTGCACTGGTAGCCCTCCAAACTTCACCTATTCATCCCATATGACATTAAAATCACCACCTACAAGCCATGGCACATCCATATCCCTAGCCATTGTATATAAGGAATCCTATAATTCTATCATTTCAATTGCATCACACTTAGAATATACTAAAGTTAGAACCATCTCAACATGTGATTCTAAATGAACCAGTCTCAAGGTAAGCTGTTGTACCATGTTATACATAACAGTTACCTAAAAAACGTCATCAATGAAAGCCCAAATCTTGTTTGATACATTTGAAATTGCCTGTGCAAAGCCAATTTTACTTCTATATCTCTCCAATTTTCTAGCTTGTTGCATAGGCTCCATTAGACCTATAAATTCATAGTGATTGTGTATGCGNCTGTCTATGCATTTTAATCAGCCTTTCGAGTTCTTGTTTTGTGTTTACTGACCTTATGTTCCAAATCTGTGCATCCATCACTAGTTATTTGATTTTGTTAGGGTCCTCCTTATTTGAACACCACCTGCAATCACAATGGCATTGTCTCTTTGTTGTTTCTTCCTTCCCTTTGCAGATTTTGCCTTCTCAGTGTGCCTAGGTGATAAATCACCTTGCCTTACTGCATTTAGGAAATTCTGTGCAGTAGATTTTGGTCCATATCTTTCCCTATTCTTCCATATTCCTCAGTTGCCTCATTAACTTCATCATCTCCTATCACATCCACTGAAGTTGGAATATGATTCTTTGTCACCAATGCATGCTCTTCTCCTTTTTTCAACAGTTTCAAATTTTGAACTTCTAATGGAACAACATTCTTGTATGGAGTGGTTGATTGCTTGCTTCTTTGCTCCTTACCTGTTCTAGTAGGCTCTTGAATATTACCAAAGTCCTTAGGTATTGCAGAATCCCTTGTACCTCAAGGATCTGGTGCTTCACTTCTTATTTCTGTACTTAATTTCTTTTCAATGCCCATACATTTTGGTGTTGCTTGTTTATCCTTGTCTGCTTACTGAACATTTAAATCCTTTTCTCCCTTTGTACTCGCATCTTTTTTATTTTTAGTAATAATAGGCTCCCCATTTACACTTTGCTCTTCTACATCTTGATCATAATAATCTTCAATTGGCTCCTCATCTATTGGTTCTCCATCTGGAACATCTCCCTCATATGAATCCACCTCTATTTGATTAGCCCATAATCTACCTCCACTCCAGTTAACTCTTTCATTTACCTTAGGTAATTTGGCTCTACCAGACTGATCATTAGGTATTTCTGCCAATTCCTTGTCCACCAAAGTGTTGGGTTTAAAAGTTCTTTGAAACCAATCAGCAGTTGATTCCTTAGCTGTAACTACCTCATTATCCTTCCCACTTTGATTATTAACCTTATGACTAGTAGATGATCCCATCCCTGTTGATTTGGGAATAAAAGATGGGGCTGTAGGACTTAACATTCCTATTGACTTAGGTGCTGCTTTTTGACTTTGTATCTTTGATCTTTGTTCTCCAACAGCTACTGTGGACATAGAATGATGATCATTTGCGACTACTAACTGATTGTTGTTAATGTATTCATCGTCTAATACCTCTAACACTTCAAATTGATTTCCCATCTGCATTTGAATAGATGTTCCTTTATCAACTGGTACTATTTCTTTACCAGTTTTGCTTTGCTCTTCCTTATGTTTACCTCCATTTTTTCCATCAGTACCTGCATTATCATGTTTCTTTCCACTGTGTTGTATTGGAACAATCTCTTTCCCAGTAATTTCATGTACCTCCTTCTGCTTATTAATAGCTTTAACTCGATTGTCATTCACTTCTTTCCACTGCTCCTTTGGATTACCATTAACATTACCTACCACTTTACCACTGGATAGAATCATCAATGGTTGTTGGTTTTCATTCGATTGATTACCTTCAATAACACCTTGTTTTGAACTATTTTTATCCACATACAACTCTGGGTGCAATCTCCAGCATTCAAACTCATCATGTCCCTGAAGTTTGCAATTCCTACAGTATTTAGGCAGCATGTCATACTGTATTTTCACCCATTCAGTTCTAATTTCCCCCGTTTCTTCATTCTCTATATCCATTCTCACATTCTTAGGCAATTCTACAAGAAGATCAACTAGGACCTTCACCCTTGCACCACTAGGCCTAGCTTTTTTTATAGTAGTCATATCTAAATGCAAAGGTTTCCCAATTGCTGAAGCCAAAGAAAACAACATTCCTTCACAAAAAATGTAGGCAGCAAACTTGGAAATGATATCTAAGCCATAGCTTTAGGAGTTTCCTCACTAGCTTTAAACTTAGAATCGTATATCAAAGGCCTTAACTGATATTCATATCCATTCTTATCCTTAATATAAAGTCATTCGAATCAATATATGTCTATCCCTCAGAAAGCCAATGTTGCATTCACCTTTGATGCCACACTGCACAGGAACAACGTGACGTAATTGTTGATGGTTTGGCCAACCATATGATAATTTTCCAACGATTGTATACTGTAAACGTTCGATCGCATCCATTCTTTCAACTTCTGCCTCCGTAAACTTCACCACTGGTTCTCGAGTCAATAATGTACGCCTGCGAAATTGAATTCTTTCACGACCTCAATTCCTAAATCGGCCCTGATGGCGCCTATCGTGGAACTAGGCTAGCCAACAATCACATAATTACAGTTTCTTTCAAAAATCCCAACCATTTTTTAACATTTCATAAAGTATATAAAATTACTGAATTCATTAGGCAAAATAAACAACTAAATAGTCTAAACCATCCCCAAAATCCGAAGTCAACATGTCATGAGTATCTAAGAGATAGACCAACAAGTCTACTATTATAATACAAAACCTCCGAACGAATAGCTAGATACAACAAAAGAAGGGAAAACAGAGATGCTGTGGACGCTAAACAGCTACCTCTATATCCCGAACTCCGGCTCCACACGGAATAGATGGCTAACGCTCAGTATATGCACCAGAATCTGCACACAGGGGTGCAGGGAGTAATGTGAGTATGCCAACTCAGTAGTAATGAGAAAAAATCAAGTCTAAGTGGAAAGAAACACATAAACATCAATATCATCAATCCACAATATACACAGCCTTTCTTTCCAACAGTATATACATAGATATATGAAATCATCATGACTTAAAACCAACTTCAGAAAAATCCTTTGAGAAATATGTATTCCAAATATTTCAGAAATAAAAATAACCGAAAGATTTAGTGTAAAAATGAAATAAATCATAAGTAGCCCCTCGGGCAAAAACATGAATCATAAATCGCCCCTCGGGAAGAACATCACTCAGCACCTCACAGCCACTCAGTATTAGCCCCTTGGGCAACCTCACTATACGCTAAAGGAACACAACCCAATCGAAAACTATCAATTTATACAAAATTCTCGAAATTCGGCCAAACCCGAGCCCCGGGCCCACATATTTGAATTCAAAAAAATTTACATCAGTAGAATCCTCGTCCTCCCACGATTCTATATATACAAAGAACACTAAAATCAGACCACAATTGCCCACTCAAATCCTCAAAAGAAAATTCCAATTCCATGCACCTTTCTTCCCCAAATTTGGTTTTAATTTCAACAATTTTCCGGTTTAATTACTTAGAAAATGACATATAAACGAGTTCTGAAGTTGGAACCTTACCTCCAAGTGAGCCCCCTTGATTTCTTCTTCAAATCCCTCTCAAATAGCTCTCAACTCATTCAAAAAAGGAGGAAATAAATGAGCTAATCTCACACAAATGGCCTTTAAAACATTTTGCCCAGCAATTAATTTCCTCAGTGTGATCGCGGCTCTAGCCACGTGATGGCGATGCACATCCCAGACTACTCTACGCGATCGCACACCAACTCAGGCGATCGCATAGAACAAACGACCATCCCACACACGCGCCTCAGAACCTCTACGTGATCGCACCAACACCCACGCAATCGCGCTGCTTTACCTGACCAACCTACGCGATCGCAATCCTAACCACGCGATCGCATTGAACAAAATGACTGCCCCACTCTTTTACTCTAAGCGATCACGCATGAGTCCACGCGATCGCATTGAAGGATTCACTGCTGCTAAAACACCAGAAAACAGCAGACTTCTTAAGACTAAAAAGTGCCTGTTTGAGCATCCGAAATACACCCGAGGCCTCCGGGACCTCAAAAAATCCTACCAACACATCGCATAACATCATTAGAACTTAGTCGAGCCTTCGAAACACCAAAAACAACACGATAACACCAAAATTACATCAATTTCAAACCTATGAACTTTGAAACCTCTAAATTTTGCCAACGATGCCGAAACCAACCAAAACACCTCCGATTGACCTGAATTTTGCACACATATCCAAAATGACATTACGAACCTGCCTCAACTTCCGGAATCCCATTCCCACCCCGATAGCCTATTTTCCACTGCCGACCGGAAATCGCCAAAAACTAACTTTCGCCAATTCAAGCCTAATTCTACATCGTACATCAAAACTTCATTCTGAATACACTCCTAAGTCCCAAATCACCTAACGAAGCTATCAGAGCCATAAAATCCGCATTCCGGGGTCGTTTACCAATAAGTCAACTCCCAGTTGACTTTTTCAACTATTAAGCTAATTTCAAAGACTAAGTGTCTCAATTCTCACCACGACCACTCCGAACCCGACCCAACACAACATAAATAGGCTAAGAAACATACGATAAAATAGAAACGGGGAAAATAGGGCTAATCTCACGGAACGATCGGCTGGGTCATTACAAATTGGTTCCACTGTTGTTGCATGTACCTGCATGGTAGCGTTTAACGTAACTGGTTTCAATATTTTAGAGTATTCTAAGGGCTGGGGATTGGTGTTTGATCTCGTGGGAGGGTGGGCAAGTGTTGGGGGAGGCTGACCAGCAGGAGAAGATGGCTGGCCGCCGGCCAAATTGGCCATAGCAGCGAATAGCTAGATACAACAAAAGAAGGGAAAATAGAGATACTGCAGACGCTGAACAGCTACCTCTATATCCCGAGCTCTGGCTCCGCACGGAATAGATGGCTAACGCTCAGTATCTGTACCAGAATCTGCACATAGGGGTGCAGGTAGTAATGTGAGTAGGCCAACTCAGTAGTAATGAGAATAAATCAAGACTAAGTGGCAAGAAACACATAAACATTAATATCATCAATTCACAATATGTACAGCGTTTCTTTCCAACAGTATATACATAGATATATGAAATCATCATGCCTTAAAACCAACTTCAGAAAAATCCTTTGAAAAATATGTTTTCCAACAATTTCAGAAATAAAAATAACCGAACGATTTAGTGTAAAAATGAAATAAATCATAAGTCGCCCCTCGGGAAAAAACATGAATCATAAATCGCCCCTCGGGCAGAACATCACTCAGCACCTCACAGCCACTCAGTATCAGCCCCTTGGGCAACCTCACTGTCACTCATGCCTCCCAATCACTCATCACTCGACACTCAGTAGGTACCTGCGCTCATTGGGGTGTGTACAGACTCCGGAGGGGCTCCTTCAGCCCAAGCGCTAATATTCAAGCCACCTCGTGGCGTATCATATCCTCATAAATCAGGCCCTCGGCCTCACTCAGTCAGAACCTCTCAAAAGCCCCTCGGGCGTATCAATAAAACGGGGTACTCGACCCAAAACATCATTTTATATCTTCAAAATAGTGAAAATAAGGCTGAGTTTCGAAACAGTTAAGCACAACATGACTGAGTATAAATCATAAATCGACATTGAGGAAATAGCAGTAAAAAGCCCCTAAAGGATCTAAAACAAGTCGGCGCGAGGCCCCAAACATGGCTTATAGCCCAAATATAGCAATAGTCTTTAGAACACAATTTAACATATGATTTAAAGTAAATACGCAACTCAATAGTTTCCGCGGAGAGGACCATGTCCAATCCCAAAAATCAGTGCGCGCCACATATTCGCCATCTGACATGTGCGCCATTCTAAAAACAATGAGAAATATGAAGTCCGGGGTTTCATTCCCTCAGGACAAGATTTATAACCATTACTTACCTCTACCGGGCCACAACACTAATCCGTGATGCTCTTGCCCCTCAAATTGGCTCCCGATTGCTCCGAATATAACCAAAACCAGATCAACATCATCAATATACGCTAAAGGAACACAACCCAATCAAAAACTATCAATTTATACAAAATTCTCGAAATTTGGCCAAACCCGAGCCCCGGGCCCACGTCTCGGAATTTGATAAAATTTACATCACTAGAATCCTCATCCTCCCACGATTCTATACATACCAAGAACACTAAAATCGGACCACAATTACCCACTCAAATCCTCAAAAGAAAATTCCAATTCCATGCACCTTTCTTCCCCAAATTTGGGTTTAATTTCAACAATTTTCTGGTTTAATTACTTAGAAAACGACATATAAACGAGTTATGAAGTTGGAACCTTACCTCCAAGATAGCCCCCTTGATTTATTTTTCAAATCCCTCTCAAATATCTCTCAACTCGTTCAAAAATGGAGGAAAGAAATGAGTTAATCTCGCACAAATGGCCTTTAAAACATTCTGCCCAGCAATTAATTTCCTCAGTGCGATCGCGGCTCTAGCCACGCGATCGCGATGCACACCCCAGACCACTCCACGCGATCGCACACCAACTCACGCGATCGCATAGAAAACGATCATCCCACACACGCGCCTCAGAAACTCTACACGACCGCACCAACACCCACGCGATCACACTGCTTTACCTGACTAACCTATGCGATCGCAATCCTAACCACGCGATCGCATAGAACAAAATTCCTGCCCCACTCATTTACTCTACGCGATCGCGGATGAGTCCATGCGATCGCATTGAAGGATTCACTGCTGCTAAAACACCAGAAAACAACATACTTCTTAAGACCAAAAAGTGCCCGTTTGAGCGTCTGAAATACACCCGAGGCCTCCGGGACCTCAACCAATCCTACCAACACATCCCATAACATCATTCAAACTTAGTCAAGCCTTCGAAACACCAAAAACAACACGGAAACACCAAAATTACATCAATTTCAAACATATGAACTTTGAAACATCAAAATTTCGCCAACGATGACGAAACCAACCAAAACACCTTCGATTGACCTGAAATTTTGCACACATATCCAAAATGACATTATGAACCTGCTCCAACTTCCGGAATCCCACTCCGACCCCGATAGCCTATTTTCCACTGCCGACCGAAATCCCCAAAAACTAAATTTCGCCAATTCAAGCCTAATTCTACATTAGACATCGAAACTTCATGTTGAACACACTCCTAAGTCCCAAATCACCTAACGAAGCTATCCGAGCCATAAAATCCGCATTCCGGGGTCATTTACCAATAAGTCAACTCCCAGTTTACTGTTTCAACTATTAAGCTAATTTAAGAGACTAAGTGTCTCAATTCTCACCACTGCCACTCCGAACCCGAACCAACCGACCCAACACAACATAAATAGGCTAAGCAACATACGATAAAACAGAAACGGGGAAAACGAGGCTAATCTCATGGAATAACCGGCCGGGTCGTTACATCCTCCCCCTCTTAAGCAAATTTTGTCCTTGAACGGGTATAGAAACATACCTGGAGTCTCGAATAAGTGAGGATATCTGCCTCGCATCTCCCGCTCGGTCTCCCAGGTGGCATCCTCCACCGGCTGCCCTCCCCACTGAACCTTCACCGAAGCTATATCCTTGGACCTCAGCTTCTGACCAGACAACCCAAAATAGCCACTAGCTCTACCTCATATGACATATCATCCTCGAGTTGAACCATGTTGAAGTCCAAAACATGAGAGGGGTCACCAACATACTTCCGGAGCATCGAAACATGGAACACTGGATGAATACTCGCTAAGCTGGGAGGAAAGGCAAGTCTATAAGCCACCTCCCCAATCCTCTGAAGCACCTCAAATGGCCCAATGAACCTGGGACTCAGCTTTCCCCTCTTCCCGAACCGCATAACACCCTTCATGGGTGACACCTTCAGCAACACCTTATCCCCACCCATGAAAGACACATCCCGGACCTTCCGGTCCGCATAGCTCTTCTGCCTAGACTGCGCCGTGCGAAGCCACTCCTGAAGCAACTTCGCCTTACCCAACGCATCCTGAACCAGGTCTGTGCCCAATAGTCTAGCCTCGCCCGGCTCAAACCAACCAACCGGAGATATGCACCTCCTATCCATATAAAGCCTCATACGAGGCATCTGGATACTCGACTGATAACTATTATTATATGCAAACTCCGCGAGTGGAAGAAACTGATCCAATGAACCCCCAAAATCAATGACATAGGCACGCAACATATCCTCCAAAATTTGAATATTACGCTCCGACTGCCCGTCGGTCTGAGGATGAAACGTTGTGCTCAACTCGACCTGAGTACACAACTCTCTCTGAACGGCTCTCTAAAACTGAGATGTGAACTGAGTACCTCTGTCAGAAATGATAGAAACTGGAACCCCATGCAATCGGACAATCTCCCAGATATAAATCTCAGCTAACCGCTCCGAAGAATAATAGTAAACAGGAATGAAGTACGCAGACTTGGTCAGCCGATCCACAATAACCCATATAACATCAAACCTCCTCGAAGTCCGTGGGAGTCCAAGTATGAAGTCCATGGTGATTCGCTCTCACTTTCACTCTAGAATATCAAATCTCTGAAGCAATCCACCTGGTCTCTGGTGCTCATACTTGACCTGCTGACAGTTGAGACACTGAGCCACAAACTCAACAATATCTTTCTTCATCCGCCTCCACCAATAATGTTGCCTCAAATCCTAATACATCCTTGCGGCACCGGATGGATGGAATACCACGAACTATGGACCTCAGCCAGAATCAAATCTCGAAGTCCATCCCTGGCATCACCGCGACGGACCCTGTCCTGAAGAACAAGCAAATATGGATCATCATACTGGCGTGCTCTAATCTGATCATAAAGAGAAGACCTAGAGGCTACACAAGCCACTACCCCCGGGGGCGTGGATAGATCAATTCTCACCAACTAACCCGCTAAAGCCTGAACATCGAGTGCTAAAGGCCGCTCTGCTACTGGAAGGTAGGATATACTCCCCAAACTCTCCGCTCTGTGACTAAGGGCATCGGCCACTACATTGGCCTTCCCTGGATGATATAAAATAGTGAGGTCATAATCCTTGAGAAGCTCCAACCACCTCCGCTGATGCAAATTCAGATCCTTCTGCTTAAGCAGATGTTGCAAACTAGGTGATCAGTGAAAATCTCACAATGCACTCCATACAAATAATGACGCCAAATCTTCAAGGCGTGAACAATAGCTGCTAGCTTAAGATCATGCACTGGATAATTCTTCTCGTGCACCTTCAACTGTCTGGACGCGTAGGCAATCACCCTACCGTCCTGCATCAAAACCACTCCAAGACCAACTCTCGAGGCATCACAGTAAACTGTATAAGAACCTGAACCCGTAGGAAAAATCAATACCGGAGCTATAGTCAAAGCTGAAAGCTCTCCTCACACTCCTCAGTCCATATGAACTGAGAACCCTTCTGGGTTAGTCTGGTCATAGGGGTAGCAATAGATGAAAATCTCTCGACAAAACGAAGATAGTACCCTTCCAAACCAAGGAAACTGCGAATCCCAGCAGCTGATAACGGTCTAGGCCAACTCTGCACTACCTCTACCTTTTTTGGATCAACCTGAATACCCTCACTGGACACTACGTGCCCCAAGAATGCTACTAAATCAAGCCAGAACTCACACTTCAAAAATTTCGCATACAATCTCTTCTCCCTCAAGGTCTGAAGCACAACTCTCAAATGCTGCTCATGATCCTCCCGAGATCAGGAATATACCAAGATATAGTCAATAAACACGATGACAAAAGAATCCAGATAAGGCCAAAATACATTGTGCATCAGGTGCATACAGGGTGCTGGGGCATTGGTCAGCCCAAATAACATAACCAGGAACTCATAATGACCATATCTAGTCCTGAAAGCAGTCTTCGGGATGTCTGGCCCCCGAATCTTCAACTGATGATAACCAGAACGCAAGTCAATCTCGGAAAATACTCTGGCACCCTGCAAATGATCAAACAAGTCATCTGTACGAGGCAAGGGATACCGATTCTTCACTGTAACTCTGTTCAGCTGCCGATAATCAATACACATACGCATAGAACCATCCTTCTTCTTTACAAACAACACCGGTGTACCCCAAGGTGACACACTAGGCCGAATGAACCCCTTATCTAAGAGTTCCTGAAGCTGCTCCTTTAATTCCTTTAGCTCCGCTGGTGCCATACGATAAGGTGGAATAGAAATAGGGTGGGTGCCTGGCACCAAGTCAATACCAAAATCAATGTCCCTGTCAGGTGGCATGCCTGGCAGGTCTGCAGGAAACACGTCCGGAAAGTCACGAACCACAGGAACCGAATCAATAGCGGGAGTCTCACCTCTGACATCCCTCACAAACGCCAGATAAGATAGACACCCTTCTCAACCATGCGTTGAGCCTTCAGATAGGAAATCACCCTGCTAGGCATATACTCAGAAGAACCTCTCCACTCAACCCCCGGACATCCTGGTATAGATAACGTCACGGTATTAGCGTGACAATCAAGAACAACATGACATGGAGATAACCAATCCATGCCCAATATCACATCAAAATCGACCATGCTGAGTAACAGTAGGTCCACTCGGGTCTCCAGACCCCCAATAGATATCACACACGACCGATACACATAGTCCACAACAACAGTATCGCCCACCGGAGTCGACACATGAACAAAGGTAACTAAAGACTCACGGGGCATATCCAGAAAATGGGAAAACTATGAAGAAGCATAGGAATATGTAGAATCAGGGTCAAATAAAGCCAAAGCATCTCAGAAACAGACTGAGACAATACCTGCGATCACTACATCTGAGGCCATAGCATCCGGCCTGGATGGAAATGCATACATACGGGCCTGACCTGCACCTGCTCGACCTCGCCCTCTAGGGCGACCTCTAGCTCACTGACTACCACCCCTGACTGCCTGGACGGGTGATGAAGTAACTAGAGCTGAAGTCAAGGGCTGGCCCCTGTGCTGAGAAAAACCACTAGGACGAGGGGGGCACTGCCTCCACATGTGCCCAAACTCTCCACACTCAAAACAACTCTCTGGAGCTGGAGGGGGGGACTGATAGAAACCCCTGGCACCAGAACGGCCACTGGAAGACTCATGCATAGAAGAACTCTAAACTGGTGGTGCTCGAGCGGCACTCTGAGTTGGGAGAGCACCAAATGAAGTACGGCCTGGCTGAGAACTACGGGACCATGCCCCAAATATGCACCACTATAAGTTGGGCGGACTGACTGAGGAGGACTGAATGAATGGCCTCTACCATGCTGAAACTGCCCCCTGAAAGGAGCACCACTAGAACTGCCTGATCCACGAGGCCTCTTGGCCTCCCTCTCCTCATGTTCCTGGCGGCGAACCGACTTAATATCTCGGGCAATGTCAACAACATGCTCGAATGTAGCATCTGATACTTTATCCCGAGTCATAAATATGCGGAGCTGATAAGTGAGGCCATCCACGAACCTCATAACCCTCTCCCTATCAGTGGGGACCAACATGGTAGCATGACGATCCAACTCCGAAAACCGCATCTCATACATCACTAATAGCTCCCCCTGACGCAGCTGCTCAAAAAGCCTGCTCTGCTCCTCCCTATGAAACTTAGGTACATACTTCTCCAAAAATATAGTGGAGAACTGCTGCCAGGTGAGGGGTACTGAACCAAGAGGTCTACGCCTCTCAAAAGACTCCCACTAAGTGAAAGCAGCACCAGAAAACTAAAATGTAGCAAATGAGACCCCACTGGTCTCCAAAATCCCAGCAGTACGCAGCATCCTCTGGCACTTATCTAGAAAACCCTAGGCATCCTCGCCCTAAGCACCACTAAATGTCGGAGGTTGTAGTCTACTAAACCTCTCCAGTCTACGCTGCTCGTCCTCTAGCATAGCCAGAACAATGAAGTCCCGAACTGGAGCAATTGGCTGGGCTGGAACTGGCCCCGGTGTCTGTTGGCCCTGATATCCTGCTCAGGCATCTGGGCAACTGGAGTTTGACTGCCTCCCCCGGCCTGAGAAATAGCGGCAACTGCGCGAGCAAGGGTGATAAGATCTGGGCCAAGGTCTCCTGAAGTATCTGTGGCGGGAATCTGACCCTGAACACTAGGGGGATCAACTAGCACTACCCTGGCTGCTGCACGGGCTGTCCCCCTACCTCTACTACGGCCTCGACCTCTCGCTTGTCTAGCTGGTGGCTGATCATCCTGATCGGTAGCGCGAGTTCTCACCATCTGTGAGAGAGGGAAACAACGGAAGTTTAGATTTCCAGAATCAACAACATGGCACGACAGAATTTAAGAAAATGAGATTGTTCCTAAGGGTTCCGCAGCCCTCGAAGATAAGTAGACGTCTCCCTACTGATCCGCAAGACTCTACTAAACCTGCTCATAACCGCTGAGTCCTATGTAACCTAGGCTCTGATACCAACTTGTCATGACCCCAATTCCTAAACCAACCGTGATGGTGCCTGTCGTGGAACTAGGCTAGCCAACAATCACATAATTACAGTTTCTTTCGAAAATCCCAACCATTTTTTAACATTTCATAAAGTATATAAAATTACTGAATTCATTAGGCAAAATAAACAACTAAATAGTCTAAACCATCCTCAAAATCCGGAGTCAACATGTCATGAGCATCTAAGAGATAGACCAACAAGTCTACTAATATAATACAAAACCTCCGAACGAATAGCTAGATACAACAAAAGAAGGGAAAACAGAGATGTTGTGGACGCTGAACAGCTACCTCTATATCCCGAACTCCGTCTCCGCACGGAATAGATGGCTAACGCTCAATATCTGCACCAGAATCTGCACACAGGGGTGCAGGGAGTAATGTGAGTAGGCCAACTCAGTAGTAATGAGAAAAAATCAAGTCTAAGTGGCAAGAAACACATAAACATCAATATCATCAATTCACAATATGCACAGCCTTTCTTTCCAACAGTATATACATAGATATATGAAATCATCATGCCTTAAAACCAACTTCAGAAAAATCCTTTGAGAAATATGTTTTCCAACAATTTCAGAAATAAAAATAACCGAAAGATTTAGTGTAAAAATGAAATAAATCATAAGTATCCCCTCGGGCAAAAACATGAATCATAAATCACCCCTCGGGCAGAACATCACTCAGCACCTCACAGCCACTCAGTATCAGCCCCTTGGGCAACCTCACTGTCACTCATGCCTCCTAATCACTCATCACTTGGCAATCGGCACTCGGTACTCGGCACTCGGCACTCAGCACTCAGTAGGTACCTGCGCTCACTTGGGGTGTGTACAGACTCCGGAGGGGCTCCTAATATCAATCCACCTCGTGGCGTATCATATCCTCACAAATCAGGCCCTCGGCCTCACTGTTCAAAGTGACCAAAGGTTGTTTACCCATAGTAGAATTCATCATCATTTCATTCTGGGCATTTTTGATGATTTATTCGACATGAGGATTGGAAAAATGCAATGTAGGTGCATTGGAACGATGAGCTTAGATGCCCATTAGTTCAATTCCCAATTTGTTCTTAGAGTCATTTCATCGAACACCCAAATTTTTAGCCAAATCAATACTGCCTTGGCCTCCTCGTTCATTACTGGATATAGGAACTAGTTGTTTGGACATCACATTATCCATTAAACATGTTGCATCACCTTTAGGATCCTCAGCAGCAGCAAGAAGATCAAAAATATTTGAGTTGGAACCAATGTTACTATCTATTCGTCGAACACCTTGGTTTTGATGTTTTGGTGAACCCCCCGTCTTTGCAGGAGATTTTCTATATGTTACTACATTCAAATCTCATTCCTTTTTGCTCCGATCTCCTCCCTTATCATCCTCAATTACATTCCCAATTCTATTTTCCAACAAAACGCTCTTATGCCCAGTTTTTTCATTCCCTGAAGTCTGGGCCACAGCTTCTCTGTCAGAGGTTTGCCTAATTATTTGTTGTCCACTTCCAGCTGGTTTTTGAGAGGTATTAGCCTCAATACCAATTTTACCACCCGAGGAAACATCTTCAACCTTTACCCTATCCTTTCCTACATTATTTTGATCTCCATCTGCCCTATCAATTGCTCCAATTCCAACTTGTGCACTAACAATAGCTTGATCAGCAGCATAGTGCAAAGCTGCAGATGTTACCATTTCAATTTGTGCATTGGCCTCAGATTGATTAGTTGCAGCCTTCAAGACAACAGCCTTTGCCATACCATCCTTTTCCTTACCAGGTTGTGCAGATGGATCAATTTGATCAAACACATTCTTTATGCCTTCTCTAGTTGACAAAACCGTTGTAGCCCTTAACCCTTTAATATCAGCTTGATAATTATCATCCTTTAAGCCCTTATCTGTTGCACAATCCACACCTTCTCTACCTCAATTTTTCAGTATTTTTTACGACACACCAGCTGCAACTTTATTAAGAGACAGCTTATCATAAGCTGTTGCTACTGGATTTAATGCATTAAAGATCCTTGCTAAGGCTTGTCCAGCAGGAACATCACGTGTAGGCTTAGGAGGTCCCTTATCGATCATAGAATCATCTCCTAAAGTCACACCTATAACTGCATGATTCTTCACAGTCTCATTGTTCGCATTACTAATTTTTTTTCCTTCTTTATTTTGCAAAAACTTATGCCCGACCAGTTTTTCTTTTGTTGTTTCATCTCCTTGCTTACCATCTTTGTCTGATAAATCCCTACCTATTTGTCCAGTACTTTTAGCATTTAAATAGTCCCTTGCATCCCCTTGAAACTTGTCAATATTAGTTACCTCCTTAGTAGGCAGATCATTGTCGATATTTTGGATGGTCCCGACCACGTTTACTGGCAAGATTATTTCTCCCTTTGTTGTTTCACCAACCATGTTGAAGTCGTTTAGGACTCGTGATGCAGGTACAATCTGGTCTAGCAGGCCAAGCTACTCTACGACCCTCGATCTGATTATGTTTACTGAGCTACCTGGATCCACGAGAACACGTTTAACTTGAATTTTATTTAACAAAATAGAAATTACCAGGGTGTCATTGTGCGGCTATGAGATGCCTTCTGCTTCTTCGTCGTTGAACGAGAGAGTGTCTTCGGGCACATAATCTCGGGTCTTTTTCTCCCTTGTGATCGATACTTTGGTGTGTTTGAATATAGGTCCTTGTGGGACGTCGACCCTGCCGGCGATCATGTGGATAACATGCTGAGGTTCTTCTTGCTCGTTCTTTTTGTTGGCGTCTCTTTCCTTGAAATGATTTTTGGCTCTATCACTGAGGAATTCTGAGGTGACTTTCATTGAATAGTCGAGCTACTTCCTCTCTCAACTGTCTGCAGTCTTCGGTCCTATGGCCATGCGTGCCATGGTATTTACACATCAGGTTCAGGTTCCTTTGAGAGGGATCGATTTGAATAGGTCTGGGCCATCCAGTGTCTTTGATCCTCCCGATGGCCGATACAATACCCGAGGCATCGACACTGAAATTATACTCTAATAATCGGGGTGCTTTTGTGGGATATGCATATTTGTCGAATCCATTTTTGCTCATGAGTCCCCGAGAATTTTGTCCTCGGTCACCCCTCCAATCCTTCCGGGTAGAATTACGTCTCGGATGGTTATTCCTTCTTTCTGAAGCATATGGCTCATACCGATCTTTGTTCGACCTTGATTCTCTATCAACATCTCTCTGATTTTCACCCGTCGGCTGATTAGGATGCACTAAACCTGAGGGGGCTCCCAGTTGGTCGTCTTCGACTCTAATCGTCGATTGATATCGGTTGTGAACATCTGCCCAAGTCACAGCCGGGTACTCTATCAAATTTTGCTTCGGTTGTCGTGATGCGATCGAACACCGCTCGTTTAATCCCTGGGTGAAAGCTTGAACATCCCAATCGTTGGTAACTGGCAGCAACTCCATACGCTCCATTTGGAATCGAGATACGAACTCTCTCAGCATCTCATTATCCCTCTGCTTCACCTTGAAGAGGTCTGATTTTCTCATTGCAACCTTTATAGTTCCAGTGTGTGCCTTTACAAATGAATCCGCCAACATGGCGAAGGAATCGACAGAGTTTGGTGGCAAGTTGTGATACCAAATCATAGCACCCTTAGACAGGGTCTCCCCGAATTTCTTTAGCAATACTGACTCGATTTCATCGTCTTCTAAATCATTTCCTTTGATAGCACACGTATAAGAGGTAACGTGCTCATTAGGGTCCGAGGTCCCGTTGTATTTTGGTATATCGGGCATCTTGAACTTCTTCGTATGGGCTTCGGGGCTGCACTTGGAGGGAATGGTTTTTGCACAAATTTTTTGGAGTCCATTCCCTTTAGGATCGGTGGTGCCCCCGGAATCTCATCAACTCGAGAGTTATAGGTTTTCACCTTCTTGTCGTTGGCCTCGATTTTCTTTTCTCCCGATTCTATTCTCTTAGTAAGCTCCTCGAGTATTCTCATTATAGCAGGGTCAGTTGTCGAAGTATTATCGCCTGATCTTTCAGGCACTGGCTCGGTATGGCGAGTAGCCTCTTGTTCGACCCTATTCCAAGCCACGTGTTTTGCAACTGGGCAATGGCGTTTTGTTGGGCTTGCAGCATTTCAAATATAACTTGGAGACTAACACCTTCGTCTCCTCTGCCCTGAGTACCTCGAACGTCAGTTCAACCCTCTCAACTACGCTTTCATCGGGGTCCCTACCTAAATCTGCATTCAAAGCAATATGCGAACCGACATCGACCGGGTTGGCGGGCGGTGCTCCTCTGAGGTCAGCCTGTGGAACCTCGATTCCCGGAGCGATAACATTCTTATTCTCCCCGTGGAGTCCGAGGCTGTTGTCACCATGTGTAGTTGTGTTTTGTGAGTTTGACATGATTTATCCTGAAAACAAAATTTCTAGCAAGAAACAAGCGTAAAATAATGTGTTATACCAGAATTAACACTGAACAATCACTATTATCCTTAGCCCCACGGTGGGCGCCAAACTGTTTACCTCGAAATACGAGTAACAATTAAACTTGTAATGTGATTATAAGGATATGTGATCTAATTCAATGCCAATTGACAAATATCTAAATAAATAAAGGAATTAAATGATTTAAATGGATGAAACCCGTGTAATTGCAAGTTATCGATCCCGATCTGGATTAGACTCGAGATGAAGTGCGAAGAACAGTATGAGCAGCAATAGTAATATGAACAATAAGAACTATAAAAAGTTAAGAGCGAATAAAAGAGCAGAGTGCTTTGTACTTCTCAGTAATGGTGTAAGTGGTAAGTGTGTAGGATGATAATAATGATAATAATGATAATGTGTTCTTTTAGAAATGAACAAGATTCCTCTTTATATAATAGAGGAATCCAAAATAAGGTATGACTTTAATTTCGAAAGTAAAATACATGATTGACACCATTAACTGTTAATGATTCTATCGGCTCCGAGATTCTCGCCGAGATTGGTGGTCGATCGTGAGAGTGATTATGTTACTATAGTGTCGATTTAGCCTGATCTCGATCCCTTAGTCTTCATATTCTCTGATCCCGAACTTGCTTCGATACCGGCTCGTTCTCGAAACATACCCTCGAACTCGTAAAATCGGTTATCCTCGATTTTTACCGTATACAATCATCCTATTTTCATTGACATGCTAACCTTCTCTGTTCGTTCCAATTTTATCAAATGTCTTGAAGGGACCGCACAAAATAATGGTGTTCTGTTCCCAGTTGTGTCCACGACATACATACACCACTAGTTACGGAATTTTATAGGGGAGAAAACGTACTTGCATAGTGTTAAAAAGTTGTTTCAAAGTACCATTCCCAAATGCACTAATGACAAATTATATTTAATATGTAGTTATGAGTAATAATGACGTGATTAAGAGCAAGATTTGTAATGAAAAAAAATATCAGGAGGATAATTGTGAAGACATTTTCACAGAGCAGAAAACCTACTGCTTGATACTACCGTATGTACCAAAAAGGAAATGGCATAAGCTTCCGAGCGCTACCAAGGAAGAAAAACCTCAAAATAAAAGCTCCAAGAAAAAAAAAAGAGATTTGCAGGAGTATTATCTTTCGTGACAGTATTGATTATTTGGTACACGCCACAGTGGATCACTCAAAGCTGGTTATATATCAAACTGCCCGTGATTCACTGGATCAAACTAAAACCGCATCAGAAACCAACTTCTAAATGGCATTTCGAAGAAACGAGTTAAATCAGGGGTACGTTCATTCGAATCATCACAACCAATAGCAACCCAAATTCTTTCTCTAGATATTCAATTGCAAGAAGCTACAAGAAAACAATACCAAGATGAACAGAATAGAGCTCTAATAAATGCACCATTGAAACTAAACACACCAGAAATCAACTTAGAGTGCATCTGAAACCCGAAGGGAGAAAGTACTTCTACTTGTACCAGAGGTAATGGAAGGTGAATGAATCCAGCATAGAGGTACACCCACTGTCTCAAACTACAATAAGATATATTATTACTACTCAAACTAGTTGAAGTTTACTAATATCAATGCTTCAAGTTCATTCTGCTACATCTGGACTCCTTTCATTAGTCTCTATGGACTCAAAGAAATTGTTCGATGTAACTTTAAGACTACATACATATATTTATGCATCAAAACTTCTAGTGATGACTGTATATAGTATATATTAAAATGTCTATACGGTATCCAAATTCCTTTCTACAGTCACATGCTAATCAATAGAAAATCCATACTTCCCCGGAGACAAATTTTACAGAGCTGAATATCCAAATGCATAACTAAATGAATCTTAATCATCCCATTTAAGTAAAAAACATTATCCCATTCCAATGGTGAAACCTGAAATAACAACTGGCCAGAAAATCAAAACTACAATATACGGAAGAACATATCGCAAAGTATAAAATACGACCAAAGCACAAGAAGAGGCTCCTTGAACCTCAATTACTGTAAACATTTAAAACGAAATTAAGAGTTTTCTAGACTTACAAACCATCTCACTCAGAACGATTAGCATACCTCTCCACCTTATCATCAAGATTAATTCCAACCATGGCCTCACCAAGCCCACAACTAATTTCAGCCAGCAGTCCTGGGTCACTGTAATGAGTCACGGCTTGCACAATAGCGCGTCCCCTTTTGGCAGGGTCACCGCTCTTGAAAATTCCAGAGCCCACGAACACTCCATCACATCCCAACTGCATCATAAGCGCTGCGTCTGCTGGTGTTGCCACCCCACCTGCCGCAAAGTGGACCACAGGGAGTCTTCCGAGCTGTTTTGTTTGCATCACCAGATCGTACGGTGCCTGAAGTTTCTTAGCAAAAGTGAAAACCTCATCATCATCCATGTTGCGCAGCACCCTGATATCACCCATCACGGAACGCACGTGACGGACGGCCTCGATTATGTTGCCAGTACCGGCTTCTCCCTTCGTACGTATCATGGCAGCCCCCTCCCTAATACGACGGAGAGCTTCGCCGAGGTTACGGCAGCCACAGACAAAAGGGATGCGGAAATTGTGCTTGTTGATGTGGTTCTCATCGTCGGCGAGAGTGAGGACTTCTGATTCGTCCACGTAATCGATTCCGATAGCCTCGAGAATTTGGGCCTCGACGAAGTGACCGATACGGGCCTTGGCCATAACTGGGATGGTTACGGCCTGTTTGATTTCTTTGATAAGCTGGGGATCCGACATGCGGGCTACGCCGCCCTGAGCGCGTATATCAGCGGGGACGCGCTCAAGGGCCATGACGGCACACGCGCCGGCCTCCTCAGCTATACGGGCCTGCTCAGCATTGACTACGTCCATGATAACGCCGCCGCGAAGCATCTGAGCGAGACCCACTTTCACAGAGAAAGGGGATTGCTTTGTAGTCTCGGTGAGTGCACCATTTCCGTAAAGTGTTACCACACCGCTTCCGGCCATAATCGAATTTTTTGTGTGTGTGTGAGAGAGAGAAAGGAGGAGATAGGAAATGAAACGGTTGTGGAGGAGAATAGGAGCAAAGTGGCTAGGGATTGTGTGTCTGAGGATTTCTACCTTGTTTATAGGAGTAGTAACTGCTCTATTAATTTAATTATTAATTATTAAGCCGCCTTTTTAATTCTGAAAAAAATCTTCATTGTTTATACACCAAACAAAATCAACATACTTCCTTATCAGTCCTCTTTTGCCCTTGTTTGTTTGTGATAAACATTTTTATATATTGGGGGTGGGACAGTGGAAGTTTATTTACATAAGTTTTTTTTCTTTTACTTCTGTTTACTCTTAAAATTGGATAATAATTAAATTTATATTATGATTTTAAAGATATGTGATTTCACTCATCACCAATTGATAAATATGAAGATAAATGACAGAATTGAATTATACGTAAAGCAAACCAGTGTTCAAACAGAACTTAGCCCTCGAGTCCAAGTACTCTCGAACTGATTGATGCAAAAACAGTTAGAAAATAAAACAAGTTGATGAACGATAAAGTAAGCGAGAAAGAGAGAATTATATTGCTTTGGTATTTGTGAATAATGATTAGAACTCCCATTTATATAGTAGAGGAATTCTACTTATGGTACAACTCTAATTACGGAAGGAAATCTCATGATTAGCTAATTAACTGTTTCTGATTTGATCCGCTCCGAGATTCACGCCATGATCTTCGACCAATCACGGATATCTCGCCTTTGTGTTATTGTGCCATCTCCAATCATACTCGATGTCTGTCTAGTTTGGCTCTGATTGCTACTAGCCTCGATCTTGACAGGTATCTCGATTTTGCACTTGGTGTCTTACCCTCGTGTCTTAATATGTTCTGTTACGAAGCTATCCCTCTATGCAAATTACCAGTCTCGATCAAACAGTAAAATCGGGTGGGCCCGATTTTAACCGTATGCAGATAGTCCCTTTGTTTTTTTGAGTGTAACGACTAGAAACAAATTGAGCCTTCGATTTTTTGATCTCGACCTATCATGATGTCATCCCCGTGAAGCAATCGAAGTGACCAAAACGTCCCGTCGGTATAGTTCCCCAAATCATTAATGAGTGTCATTTGGTGGTCAGCCATTAATGCTTTTGAACCATCGCTGTAAATCTCATAAATAGGCCCTTTCCTCATTGATTCAAATTTTACTTTCACTTTCTTCCTAATCTTCAAAGTTTTTACTTCTTTTAAGTTATTTCCTTCTACAAATCTTGAAGCTACGTCGTTAACCTTTTCTCAAACATCAAGTCTTACTACCTTCTTCTTTCTTTGAACCCATACAACAAATGGCAAAAACATCAAAAATGGTACCACAAAAGGGAGGTACTTCTTCGTCACAGCCGGCCGGTAATAGAACTCTGGTGGAACTGCGCCCTGATGAGTGTGTTCCCGGCGGGTGTGTCCTAAATTCTGATTTCAAGGTCGAGAGAGCTTCCTCGATTCCTGGCCGGTGCGAGCCAATATCGAGGTATATATGCTCGATAACTAAGGGGTACCTCGAGCAGTTAAAGAAAGACTGCAATTGGGGGAGTAAAAAAGTGGTGATCCCGACCCCGGAGAAGACATAACTACCTATGTGGAAGGGTTTCTAAGTGTTTACACTTACCCTTTCACACTGGGCCCCCTCAACCCTGTCATTGTCGACTTCTGTCGCCAATATTAAATAACCCTGGGCCAAATCCATCCTTCATTTTGGCGAATAGTCATCCTGTTCCATTTTTTCTCGAGCAAAGTCGAGGGGATGACCTTCACCCTTGACCACCTCATTAGACTATACAACCCCTGTCTCTATCGAGACGGGTTGACTAAACTCTAGCGTCGCACCATGGTGTTGTTCTCGAGCATCGACGAGGACAAAAATCGAGGTTGGATGGGAAGGTTCGTTCGAGTGAGGACTTCCGACCTAATCCCAGCAGATAAGATGTCATTTCCTGAGAAATGGAACATGAAGCGTAAGTATAGCATCTCACTGCTAGTTTCCGTTATTTCATTCCTTTGCTTTTTCTTATTTATGTCTCCTTTTATGATGCAGCGACTGCTTGGATGACCTGTGCAATTCCCGATCTCAAGAGATGGGTTCGGAACCTTGCCTCCACTTCCACTTACGTTGAGTGTTGATGGCGTGATCTAGCAAAAGGCCGATGGGAGGCCAAGAATCATGGTAAGCTCCCTTTTCACATATATGATGATTCGATCATAATAGACTTTTATACTTATTGGATTTTCTTGTGTGTAGGACTGGGCAAAGATGCGGTTATAAGGCCCCCGACTGGCGAGGAAGAGACTTTGGCTCCGATTTCAAAACAGGCAAAGGATAAAAAATGAAGAGGACCTCGACCTCCGGGGTCCCGAAGCCTAGAAAAAACCCTCTTCGTAAGCCGAAGACGGACACTGTTCATGTACTCCAACAAATAAGGGAGGAAGAAGAAGAAAAAGAAGAAGAAGAAGAAGAATAAGAAGAAGAAGACGGCTCCATACTGGTAGCCCGAGTGAAGAAAACCATAGAGGCCCCAAAGGCCGCTGAATCGGTGGTGGTTGATGATGTCCTGCCCCGAGCTGAGGGGGTCGTGGAGAAGGACTTGGGCACTATCCTCGAGTTGTTTGAGATCAAGGTTGCCCTCCCCGAAGTGAATAAACAGCGAGCATATCTGAGGGGGCCGGTCTCGGAACCCCTCGAATTGAAAAGAATGCCCCAAATGACTCACCTGGGACAATAGTAATCGGGGACTCGCATAGTCCCCCTACCTTTTCCGAAGAAGCAATTCGGAACGGTCAAGATTTGAGGACCCCCGAGGTACGCGGAGTCCCTGGAGGGAAGGATCCCTTCCTAGATTGCTTTGCCGAGGTCAGAGATGCTTCTGAACTGAATGACGCATCCTGCCTCTTCTAAGAGGCTCAAAGAATCCTGAACCAGGTAAGTCTTAATTCCTTTGTTGATGTTATATTCCTCCATCTTCTGTCTAACTCCCTTTCTTTTCCATACAGTCTTCTTACAAGTCCTAGGCCAAAATGAGCCAATGTGAGGCCGATCTCCAAAGGCTTTTGGAGGAGAAGAATGCCCTCAAGCTATCATCGGTTGGAAAGAAGGCATAGATATCTTTGTTGCGAAAAAAGAGGCTGCTCGAGCCCAGCTACCATCGGTTTAAAGCCAACTCCGAGGTATGAAGGAAAAAAACTCATCTCAGGCAAAGAAGATAGAGGAGCTCGAGGCTCGATTGGCTTCCGAACTTGCAAAGGCCAAATCGGCGGCCGAAAAGGAAAAAACTGAGGCAAAGGCGATCGTGGCCATCTATCGGGCTGATGCTGAAGCCACTCAAGTCTAAGCGAAGAAGGCTGCCGAGACTGCTCAAACTCGAGCACACTGGATTGCTGAACTTGCCAAATTCCAATCTCGGAGGGAAACTGTCACGACCCAAGTTCGCCCTTCGTGAACACGTCGTGACGACACCTAGTCCCTATAACTAGGTAATCCTAGAAATGCAGAATATCAACATAAGTTGCGGAATAATTAAGTAAAAACGGAACAAATCTAAAAGAAGGACTGTAAATAAATGCCGCTTGGCATATACAACCCAAAATAATACAGAAGTCCACAATACCACCCCAAAACCCGGAAACTCACAGAAACCACAGGCTAACAGAATATAATACACTGCTCTAACTCCAGAATGTCTATACAATTGTAAGGAAGGATAAAATTTTCACAAAAGCTGGAATAAGATAGAGACTCTTGGTCTGCGGACGCGATAGATGTACCTTGAAGTCTCTAGTGTATCTCAACCTCGGGGATAGTGCGCCTGAGTGGAGATACCTGGGTCTGCATATGAAAAACATGCGCAGGAAAGGGCATGAGTACACCACAACGGTACTCAGTAAGTCCCAAGCCTAACCTCGGTCGGGTAGTGACGAGGAAGGTCAGGGCC
Source organism: Nicotiana knightiana (assembly GCA_005239525.1). Classification (NCBI taxonomy): domain Eukaryota; kingdom Viridiplantae; phylum Streptophyta; class Magnoliopsida; order Solanales; family Solanaceae; genus Nicotiana; species Nicotiana knightiana. Next base: position 26,457 of record ML389458.1, read on the forward strand.
CTACTGAGGTTAAACTATATAATAGGGATTTACAGTATGAAAACAGACAGTAATAATGAATACAGTAGTGAAGTAAGACAGGTCAACAAGGCAATAACAAACACAAGAACAGAGTAAACACGGAATATGAACAGCTCAATAACAATGATAACAATGAGGATCTCCAAGGATACCGTCTTGTAGTCCTTTTCTCAACTGTCTAGTGGATCTCCTGGGATACCGTCCCGTAGTCCCAAAGTAAATATGCAGGAGGATTTCCCGGGATACCATCCCTAGTCCCAAAGTAAATACGCAGGGGGATCTCCCGGGATACCGTCCCGTAATCCCAAAGTAAATATGCAGGGGGATCTCCCGGGATACCGTCCTGTAGTCTCGAAGTAAATATGCAGGGGGATCTCCCGGGATACCGTCCCGTAGTCCCAAAGTAAATATGCAGGGGGATCTCCCGGGATACCGTCCCGTAGTCCCAAAGTAAATATGCAGGGGGATCTCCCGGGATACCGTCCCGATGTCCAAAGTAAATACGCGGCCACAACAAGAAGACATTCAGAAATAGAGTGCAAAAATACAAGGCAACAAGTAGTTCTAGCCTAACATGCTTCACGTAGTATAATTAAAGCAACTTAAGCAAATAGGCAATTCAAGTCAACTAGGCATGCTTTCTTAAAATAATCATAGGCTATAATTGCAAGTAGAATAAAGCAGGTAAGGAAGAAACTCAGTCTAAATATTTAAAGTGAAACCGGATTTTTAACAATTAGCACAAGTACGCGCTCGTCACCTCACGTACAAGGCATTCAATTACCAAATATCACATCCTAAGGGGAAAGGTCCCCCACACAAGGTTAGACAAGCCACTTACCTCGAACCGGCTCGAAAATCAACTCGAAACCACACGTTTTCCACGGGTATCCGACTCCAAAAGTCTCAAATCTATTTAAATAAATTTTATATCGTAAATAACATCTCAAGCAACTGATTCCACTATTTAATACAAAGTTATGGCGCAAGATTAGGTAAAATGACCAAAATGCCCCTCAGGCTAGCATCTCGGATTCGGATAAATTTAACATTTTCAGGACCCTCGTACTCTCACGAGTCCAGCCATGGAAAATCTCTCTAATCGGAGGTCAATCACCCACTCAAACCCTAATTTGGAAAAACCTAAGTTCTACCCAAATCACTCGATTTCACCCGTGGAAATCTTTGATTTTAAGTTAAAAACATGTTTAATGATGTTAATGATTGAAAGAATTGAGTAAAAACCAACTTACAAATGATTTGGAAGAAGTGTTGTTCTTGGAAAAATCGCCTAAGTGTGTTTGAGTTTGAGAAAGTCAAAATTCGATTTAAGTGCACTGCAGGCCACTGGTTGGCATGCGAACACCCCTGACATGGTAATTGCGATGTATAGTTCGCATTTGCGAACATTGAGCAAAAGGAGGGACTTCGCATTTGCGACCAAAAATGTCGCATTTGCGAAGGTCCCATACTCGCATTTGCGAACCATATGGTCGCATTTGCGATCCCTGGCCAGCAAGGGCATCTTCGCATTTGTGATGAATAGCTCGCTTTTGCGATGCTGGCTTCGCAAATGCGAAGCCTGCAGATCAGTTGCACCAGCAAATTTCCAAGTTCAAAACTGCAATCCGTAGCCTACCCAAAACTCACACGAGCTCTCGGAGCTCCAAACCAAATATACACACTACCTCAAAAACATCCTATGAACTTACCCGTGCGATCAAATCGCCGAAATTACATCATATTCATCGAATTAAGCCTGAAAATCCATGAATTCTATCAAATTTCATAAAACATCAAATTTTCCATTTTAAGTCCGAAACACGACAAACGAGGTCCGTTTTTGACCAAACTTTACAGAAAGGACTTAAACCATATATAAGACCTGTACCGAGCGACGGAACCAAAATACGGGCCCGATACCATCGATTTCTAATCAGATTTCATTTTCAATTTCCTTAAATATTTTCAGAAAATAATTTTACTCAAAAAGTCATTTCTCGGGCTTGGGACCTCGGAATTCGATTCCGGGCATACACCCAAGTCCCATATTTTCCTACGGACCCTCTGGGACTGTCAAATCACGGGTCCGGATCCGTTTACCCAAAATATTGACCAAAGTCAAATTTATTCATTTTAATATCAAAACTTAGCATTTTTCACAAAATTTCATATTTAAGCTTTCCGGCTAAGCGCCCGGACTGCGCACACAAATTGAGGCAACCCTAAATAAGGTTTCCAAGGATTCGGAAGCACGAAATGGGTAAGAAAACAAGTGATGACCCTTTCGGTCGTCATATTCTCCACCTCTAAAACAACCGTTCATCATCGAACGGATAGAAGAAGGACTCTCAGGTCGATGCCTCAGGAGGCTGACCTCTCCACTGAACACGAACAGAAGGGAAAATCTTGGACCTCAACTGACGAACCTGCCGGTTCAGAATAGCTACCGGCTCCTCTTCATAAGACAAGTCCTCGCCCAACTGGACTGAACTGAAATCCAACACATGAGACGGGTCACCGTGATATCTCCGGAGCATCGAAACATGAAATATCGGATGAACTCCTGCCAAGCTGGGAGGTAAGGCAAGCTCATAAGCAACCTCCCAACATGCCTCAATATCTCAAAAGGGCCAATAAACCTCGAACTCAACTTCCCTTTCTTCCCAAATCTCATAACGCCCTTCATAGGCGAAACCCGAAGGAGAACCCGCTCTCCGACCATATATGAAACATCACGAACCTTCCGGTCCGCGTAACTCTTCTCTCTGGACTGGGCTGTACGAAGTCTATCCTGAATCACCTTGACCTTCTCCAATGCATCCTGAACCGACTCTGTTCCCAATAGCCTGGCCTCACCTGACTCAAACCAACCCACCGGGGATTTACACCTCCTACCATATAAATCCTCATACAGCGTCATCTGAATGCTGGACTGATAACTGTTGTTGTAAGCAAACTCTGCCAATGGAAAGAACTGATCCCAAGACCCTCCAAACTCAATCACACACGCACGGAGCATATCCTCAAGAATCTGAATAGTGCGCTCGGACTGTCCGTCTGTCTGGGGGTGAAATGTTGTGCTCAACTCCACCCTGGTACCTAACTCCTGCTGAACGGCTCTCCAGAATCGTGAAGTGAACTGAGTACCTCTGTCTGAAATAATAGAAACTGGAATACCATGCAGACAAACGACCTCCCGAATATAAATCTCCGCCAACCGCTCCAATGAATAAGTAGTCAGTACCGAAATGAAATGGGCCGATTTGGTCAGCCGATCCACAATCACCCAAATAACATCATGCTTCCTCATAGTCCGAGGAAGTCCAACCACAAAGTCCATGGTGATCGGCTCCCACTTCCACTCTGGAAGCTCAATCTGCTAAAGTAACCCTCCCGGTCTCTGATGTTCACATTTGACCTGCTGACAGTTGAGACACTTGGTTACAAACTCCGCTATATCCTTCTTCATTCTTCGCCACCAATAGTGCTGTCTCAGATCCTGGTACATCTCCGTTGTACTCGGATGGATGGAATACAGCGAACTGTGGGCCTCAACTAAAATCAACTCCTGAAGCCCATCAACATTGGGCACACAAATCTGACCCTGCATCCTCAATACCCCGTCACCCCCAATGGTCACATCTCTAGTATCAACATGCTGAACCGTGTCTTTGAGGACAAGTAAATGAGGATCATCGTACTGCCGCTCCCTGATATGATCGAATAAGGAAGACCGAGAAACCACAAGAGCTAATACCCGACAAGGCTCAGAAAGATCCAATCTCACGAACTGACTGGCTAAGGACAGAATGTCTAAGGCTAGAGGCCTCTCAGCTGCATGAAGGTATGCCAAACTCTCCGCCCGGCGACTCAAGGCGTCGGCCACCACATTGGCCTTCCCCGGGTGGTATAATATAGTGATGTCATAGTCCTTTAGCAACTCTAACCATCTACGCTGGCGCAAATTTAGATCTTTCTGCCTGAATATGTGCTGCAAATTCCGGTGATCCGTAAATATCTCATAGGGAACACCATATAAATAATGATGCCAGATCTTCAAGGAATGAACAATGGCAGCAAACTCAAGGTCATGGACAGGGTAATTATTCTCATGTATATTCAACTGTCTGGACGCGTAGGCAATCACCCTACCGTCCTGCATCAACACCGCTCCAAGGCCGACTCGTGAGGCATCACAATAAACTGTATAAGACCCCGAACCAGTAGGCAATATCAAGATTGGGGTTGTAGTCAAAGCTGTCTTGAGCTTCTGAAAGCTCGCCTCACACTCCTCTGTCCACTGAAATAGAGCACCCTTCTGGGTCAATCTAGTCATAGGGGCTGCAATCGATGAAAATCCCTCCACAAAACGGCGGTAGTAACCTGACAAGCCAAGGAAACTGCGAATCTTTGTAACGGAGGACGGCCTGGGCCAACTCTGCACGGCCTCTACCTTCTTCGGATCCACTCGAATACCCTCACTCGATACCATGTGGCCTAAGAATTCCACAGAACTCAACCAAAACTCCTATTTTGAGAACTTTGCATACAATTTCTTCTCTCTCAGGGTCTGAAGCACTATCCTCAGGTGCTGCTCATGATCTTCCCGACTCCGGGAGTAGACAAGAATATCATCTATGAAAACAATGACGAATGAGTCAAGATATGGCCTGAATACACTGTGCATCAAATGCATAAATGCTGCGGGGGCATTAGTCAGCCCAAATGACATAACTAGAAACTCGTAATGGCCATACCGAGTCCTGAAGGCAGTCTTCAGGATATCTGGCTCCCGAAATCTTCAACTGATGGTAACCTGAGCGCAGATCAATCTTAGAAAATACATGTGTGCTCTGAAGCTGGTCAAATAGATCATCAATACGAGGTAAGGGATAACGGTTCTTCACTGTAACCCTGTTCAACTGGCGATAATCAATACACATGCGCATAGAACCATCCTTTTTCTTCACAAACAAGACAGGAGCACCCCAAGGTGAAACGTCGAATAAAACCCTTATCAAGAAATTCTTGTAACTGATCCTTCAACTCCTTCAACTCAGGCGGAGCCATACGGTATGGAGGAATGAAAATGGGTTGAGAGTCCGACAACAAATCAATGCCAAAATCAATGTCTCTATCAGGCGGCATGCCCGGAAGATCAGCTGGAAACACATCGGGATAGTCCCGTACCACTGGAACTGAATCAACAGAAGAGGTATCAACACTGACATCTCTCATATAAGCTAAATACACGGCACACCCCTTCTCAACCATACACTGAGCTCTAAGAAAAGAGATAACTTTATTGAGAGTGTGATATAAGGTACCACTCCACTCAACACGCGGAATACCTGGCATAGACAGCGTCATGGTCTTGGCGTGACAATCAAGAATAGCATAATGAGGCGACAACTAGTCCATGCCCAAGATAATATCAAAATCCACCATATCGAGTAACAATAAATCCGCATTGGTCTCAAAACTACGAAACCAAACACGAACGATAAACGCGATCCACAACAAGAGAATCCCCCACAGGAGTAGAAACATAAACAAGAGAACCCAAAGAATCTCGGGCTATACCCAAATGTGGAGCAAAATAAGAAAACACATAAGAATACGTGGATCCTGGATCGAATAGAACCGATGCATCTCTGTGACAAACCAGTATAATACCTGTAATGACGGAATCGGAGGCAACAACCTCGGTACGAGCAGGAATGGCATAATATCTGGCCTGGCCTCCCCCTCGAGGGTGAACTTTACCTCCCCGACCTCCGCCCTAGCTGGCTGGGCAGATGGGGTAGCAGCTGGAGCTGTGAGCACGGCCTGAGAACCCTGCTAAGTACACTGTGGCTGAAAAGTCTGTGAAGATGCACCTCTAATAAGTCTGGGGCAGTCCCTAACCACATGGCCTGTATCGGCACACTTGAAGCAAGCTTTGGGAGGACGTAGTGGCTGTGACTGGCTAGGTCCAGGTATGCTAGACTGTCCTCTAAAAGCACCCCGCGCAGGAGGCGCGCTAGAAACTGGAGGTGCATAGTAAGGCTCCTGAGGCCTGGGTGGAGCTGGGGTACCGCTGGCTGCTGGAAGGGCTGAATGAACAGGGCGGACCATATAACCCCTACCATGTCGACCTGCTGCTGGAGTACGGGCACCAGAGTAGTGGCCCGACTCTCGAGACCTCTTGGCCTCTCTCTCCTCTCGCTCCCTAGCGAGCATACCCTCGATCCTCCTAGAAATGCTCACTACCTGCTGATAAGGAATGTCCATCTCCAACTCTCGAGCCATGCTAGATCTGATGGGTGGGATAAGACCCTCNGCTAAATACACGGCACACCCCTTCTCAACCATACACTGAGCTCTAAGAAAAGAGATAACTTTATTGAGAGTGTGATATAAGGTACCACTCCACTCAACACGCGGAATACCTGGCATAGACAGCGTCATGGTCTTGGCGTGACAATCAAGAATAGCATAATGAGGCGACAACTAGTCCATGCCCAAGATAATATCAAAATCCACCATATCGAGTAACAATAAATCCGCATTGGTCTCAAAACTACGAAACCAAACACGAACGATAAACGCGATCCACAACAAGAGAATCCCCCACAGGAGTAGAAACATAAACAAGAGAACCCAAAGAATCTCGGGCTATACCCAAATGTGGAGCAAAATAAGAAAACACATAAGAATACGTGGATCCTGGATCGAATAGAACCGATGCATCTCTGTGACAAACCAGTATAATACCTGTAATGACGGAATCGGAGGCAACAACCTCGGTACGAGCAGGAATGGCATAATATCTGGCCTGGCCTCCCCCTCGAGGGTGAACTTTACCTCCCCGACCTCCGCCCTAGCTGGCTGGGCAGATGGGGTAGCAGCTGGAGCTGTGAGCACGGCCTGAGAACCCTGCTAAGTACACTGTGGCTGAAAAGTCTGTGAAGATGCACCTCTAATAAGTCTGGGGCAGTCCCTAACCACATGGCCTGTATCGGCACACTTGAAGCAAGCTTTGGGAGGACGTAGTGGCTGTGACTGGCTAGGTCCAGGTATGCTAGACTGTCCTCTAAAAGCACCCCGCGCAGGAGGCGCGCTAGAAACTGGAGGTGCATAGTAAGGCTCCTGAGGCCTGGGTGGAGCTGGGGTACCGCTGGCTGCTGGAAGGGCTGAATGAACAGGGCGGACCATATAACCCCTACCATGTCGACCTGCTGCTGGAGTACGGGCACCAGAGTAGTGGCCCGACTCTCGAGACCTCTTGGCCTCTCTCTCCTCTCGCTCCCTAGCGAGCATACCCTCGATCCTCCTAGCAATGCTCANGATGGGCGGGATAAGACCCTCAATGAACCGGCAAACCCTCTCACGGACAGTAGCAACCAAAGTCGGTGCATGCCTAGCTAATCTGGTGTAACGAATAGCATACTCTGAAACAGTCATAGCACCTTGGCGCAAATATTCAAACTCTGCGCGCCATGCGTCCCTGGGGCTCTGAGGAACAAACTCTCTCAAGAACATGTCTGAGAACTGGGTCCAGGTCAGTGAAGCAGCTTCGTCTAGACTGTCTAACTCATAGGTGCGCCACCAATCATAGGCGGCTCCGCGAAGCTGGAAAGTAGTAAAAGAAACCCCACTAGATCCATCTATGCCCATAGTGCGAAGAATATGGTGGCATTCCTCTAGAAACTCCAAGGCATCGTCTGATGCTAGCCCACTGAATACCGGAGGATCATACTTCTTGAACCTCTAGTCTCCGCTGCTCGTCCTCTGAAGTAGCTAACCCATCCTCGGGCTGAAATGGCACTACGGGCGGTGCATAAATGATCTCTGGGACCTGCTTCACAGGCACTCACTGCTCAGGAGTGCGGGCGACGGGAGTCAGTGCTCCTCCCCCGGCCTGGGATGTGGCTGCAGCAAGGGGAAGCAACCCTGCCTGAGCCATAGTGGTGTACATAGACATGAACTGAGCTAACGTCTCCTGAAGGGCTGGAGTAGTAGTGGTAGTAGGCGTGTCAGGTGCCTGAACCTCGGCTGGATCTGTAGGTGGTACCTCGGCGGCAGCTCGCGCAGGTTCCCTCGCTGCACCACGTGCGCGTCCTCGGCCTCTATCTCAGCCCCGGCCTCTGACGGCTGCAGTAGGGAGCACGGGTGCCTGATCGTCCCGAGTAGCACGTGTCCTCACCATCTGTGAGAGAATAGAATACAAAGGTTTAGAATTGATGTCAAAAATATTGCACGACAAGGAAATCAATGAAGTGAAGATTTTTCATAAACAGTTACATAGTCTCTCGTAGATAAGTACAGACGTATCCGTACCGATCAACGAGACTCCAATAAATCGGCCTGTGTTCCGTGACTCCTATGAACCTAGAGCTCTGATACCAACTTGTCACGACCCAAGTTTGCCCTCCGTGAACAAGTCGTGACGGCACCTAGTCCTTATAACTAGGTAAGCCTAGCAATGCGGAATATCAACATAAGTTGCGGAATAATTAAGTAAAAACGGAACAAATCTAAAAGAAGGACTGTAAATAAATGCCGCTTGGCATATGCAACCCAAAATAATACGGAAGTCCACAATACCACCCCAAAACCAGGAAACTCACGAAAACCACAGGCTAACAGAATATATTACACTGCTCTAACTCCAGAATGTCTATACAACTGTAAGGAAGAATAAACGTTTCACAAAAGTTTGAATAAGATAGAGACTACTGGTCTGCGGACGAGGCAGATATACCTCGAAGTCTCTGTTGTATCTCTCAACCTCGGGGATAGTGCGCCTGAGTGGAGGTACCTGGGTTTGCATATGAAAAACATGCGCAGGAAAGGGCATGAGTACACCACAACGGTACTCAGTAAGTCCCAAGCCTAACCTCGGACGGGTAGTGACGAGGAAGTTCAGGGCCCTACTGAGGTTAAACTATATAATAGGGATTTACAGTATGAAAACAGACAGTAATAATGAATACAGCAGTGAAGTAAGACAGGTCAACAAGGTAATAACAAACATAAGAACATAGTAAACACGGAATATGAACAGCTCAATAACAATGATAACAATGAGGATCTCCAAGGATACCGTCCTGTAGTCATTTTCTCAACTGTCTAGTGGATCTCCCGGGATACCGTCCGTAGTTCCAAAGTAAATATGCAGGGGGATCTCCCGAGATACCATCCCGTAGTCCCAAAGTAAATACGCCAGGGGGGTCTCCCAGGATACCGTCCCGTAGTCCCAAAGTAAATATGCAGGGGGATCTCCCGGGATACCGTCCCGTAGTCCCAAAGTAAATATGCAGGGGGATCTCCCGGGATACCGTCCCGTAGTCCCAAAGTAAATATGCAGGGGGATCTCCCGGAACACCGTCCAGTAGTACCAAAGTAAAAATGCAGGGGGATCTCCCGGGATACCGTCCCGTAGTCCCAAAGTAAATACGCAGCCACAACAAGAAGACATTCAGAAATAGAGTGCAAAAATACCAGGCAACAAGTAGTTCTAACCTAACATGCTTCACATAGTACAATTAAAGCAACTTAAGCAAACAGGTAATTCAAGTCAACTAGGCATGCTTTTCTAAACTAATCATAGGCTATAATTGCAAGTAGAATAAAGCAGGTAAGGAAGAAACTCAGTCTAAATATTTAAACTAAAATCGGATTTTCAATAATTAGCACAAGTATGCGCTCGTCACCTCACATACAACGCATTCAATTACCAAATATCACATCCTAAGGGGAAAGGTCCCCCATACAAGGTTAGACAAGCCACTTACCTCGAACCGGCTCGAAAATCAACTCGAAACCACACGTTTTCACGGGTATCCGACTCAAAAAGTCCCAAATCTATTTAAATAAATTTCATATCATAAATAACATCTCAAGAAACTGATTCCACTATTTAATTCAAAGTTAAGGTGCAAGATTAGGTAAAATGACCAAAATGCCCCTCAGTCTAGCATCTCGGATTCGGATAAATTTAACATTTTTAGGACCCTCGTACTCTCACGATTCCAGCCATGGAAAATCTCTCTAATCGGAGGTCAATCACCCACTCAAACCCCAATTTTGGAAAAATCTAAGTTCTACCCAAATCACTCAATTTCACCCGTGGAAATCTTTGGTTTTAAGTTAAAAACATGTTAAATGATGTTAATGATTGAAAGAATTGAGTAAAAACCAACTTACAAATGATTTTGAAGAAGTCTTGTTCTTGGAAAAATCGCCTAAGTGCGTTTGAGTTTGAGAAAATATGAAAAATGGAGTCAAAATTCGGTTTAAGTGCACTGCGGGCCACTGGTTGGCATGGAAAATGCGAACTGGGGTTCGCAATTGCGAACACCCCTGACATGGTAATTGCGATGTATAGTTCGCATTTGCGAACACTGAGCAAAAGGAGGGACTTCACATTTGCGACCAAAAAAGTCGCATTTGCGAAGGTCCCATACTCGCATTTGCGAACCATATGGTCGCATTTGTGATCCCTGGCCAGCAAGGGCATCTTCGCATTTGCGATGAATAGCTCGCATTTGCGAGCTCACATTTGCGATGCTGGCTTCGCAAGATCAGTTGCACCAGCAAATTTCCAAGTTCAAAACTGCAATCCGTGGCCTATCCAAAACTCACCCGAGCCCTCGGGGCTCCAAACCAAATATACACACTACCTCAAAAACATCCTATGAACTTACCCGTGCGATCAAATCACCAAAATAACATCATATTCATCAAATTAAGCCTCAAGATCCATGAATTCTATCAAATTTCATAAAACATCAAATTTTCCATTTTAAGTCCGAAACACGACAAACGAGGTCCGTTTTTTACCAAACTTTATAGAAAGGACTTAAACCTTATATAAGACCTGTACCGGGCGCCGAAACCAAAATACGGGCCCGATACCATCGCTTTCTAATCAGATTTCATTTTTAATTTCCTTAAATATTTTCAGAAAACAATTTTACTCAAAAATTCATTTCTCGGGCTTGGGACCTCAGAATTCAATTCCGGGCATACGCCCAAGTCCCATATTTTCCTACGGAACCTCCGGGACCGTAAAATCACGGGTCCGGATCCGTTTACCAGTAATGTTGACCGAAGTCAAATTTATTCATTTTAATATCAAAACTTAGCATTTTTCACAAAATTTCATATTTAAGCTTTCTGGCTACGCGCCCAGACTGCGCATGCAAATCGAGGCAACCCTAAATGAGGTTTCCAAGGCCTCAGAAGAACGAAATGGGTAAGAAAACAAGTGATGACCCTTTGGGTCGTCACAGAAACCCTCAAGGAGATCCACGCTCGCGGTTTCGATCTTATCGAGGAGATAACAAAGGCTAAAGAGCATGAAGCCAATGTTAGAAAGTTGGCCTCTTCTGATGACGACGACGATGATGACGATGGTGGAAGAAAAAGTGGGTCTGAAAATAAGGAGGATCCCGGTGAAGAAGTAGCCCCCGAGAATAGTTAGGAGCCTTTGTATTTTTTTTCTTTTCTTTTTTCTTTTGTTAGGACCCCGATCATTCTTTTGTAAATACCTTCATATATGAAATATTTCCTTTTTGATCTTAATCTTGAATTTTGCTTTGTGAAGATTCTTACTCGCTTATGCCTTATGAAAATTTTGATACTTCATGCCTTGTGAAAATTTTGACTCATTTATGCCTTGTGAAAATTTTGTTCGTAAATTCGAAACTTAGGCAACTTGATCTAAGTCAGAATAATATAGTTTTTGTTGTTGAGTGAGTACTTGCTCGAACTCCGAGTAGGAAAACCTTAGGTTTTAGTCGAGCGAGGATGACTTCTCGAACTCAAAAAATATAATGACCCTTAGGCTCTTGAATTGAGCCGATATGGCCTCAAAAGAGTGGCTTTTTCCCTTTTCGGCTTAAAAAGTTAATCATATAAAAATTTGTCATGCCTTAGCATGAAATAAGTCTATACCCGTTAGGTTTTATAGGGTTTAGTGTTATCGAAACCCTTTGCTTTTTTGTGTCTTAGCACAATTTTGTTTATACTAGATTGTTCGAGGGTCCGAACAGTTGGATACACCTTAGGATTTTTTGAGGGATGATGTTGTCGAAACCCTTTTGTTATTTTGCCGAGGTTAGCATTTTTAACCGGTTTATAAAAGTATTCGAAGGCCTATTTTCAATACGGAATTCGTACGTCTTCGAACCGTGTTAGTTTGGCCGTAGCCTTGGGATTTTCCTTTTTCGAGCTTATTTCCCGATTATACTTCAAACTTATTCAAAGTGCCAGTGCCCGAGCGGGGTGGCCTTTGCCTATAAAATCGAGGATTTCCTTTTTAAGATCTTATGACCTCGAGGTTTGATAATTAGATCATGTCAATATTTGGGCGACAGTCCCCAAGTACGGGGCTAATTGTTCGAACTTTAGTTGCAATCGACCCTTGAGCCAGTTTCCGCAATAGATCATAAGTACGAAATTTTAAAGTAGATATTTCTCAAGGCATGCAACATCTTGTAAGGAAAAAATACTTCTTTCAACAGATCATACATGCGTGCATGTTTTTCCACTAGGGCTCGAGTAATCTACATGGAAACGGTTCATTCGACCCTTTGGCCCTTCACAAAATATAACTATCGGGATCCTGTTGACACGAAGTATTTTCCTTAAAATCATCCGAGGGATGCCCCCCAGTATACGATGTTGATTGTAAAGAAGCCTCGGATACTGTTGAATTGCTCTAAATTAGCACGAACAATGGTTGCCTTGTTAAAAACCTTGCCGGGAAAACCCATTTGGGACAAAAATTGATCGAAGGGAAAAAGAGTGGAACGCGTGCTATCAGACCTACGGACTTTGTGTTTGAAGAGAACTTTGATGTCTTCAATCGAACACCTGAAACAAGTTAGTATAAAATATAAATGAAAATAGAGAAGGTCATATCTTAACAATAATATCGTTTGAGGAGTGATATGTTCCAATTATTTGGCAATTGTTCGTCGTTCATCGTGCCAAGTTTGTAGGATCCCTTTCCGATGATATCAAGGACCTAATACAGTCCTTCCCAATTTGGGTCGAGTTTTCCTTCGTTTGGGTCTCGAGTATTGGGGGTGACTTTCCTCAGAACTAAGTCTCCGGTTTTAAAATGTCGAATATTGTCTCTTCGCTTGTAGTACCTTTCGATGCGCTTCTTCTGTACGTGTCACGACCCAAACTGATGGGCCGTGACAGGCACCCGGTACCTTACTCAACCGAGTACCAACGTAACGTATCTTTCTTATTACATCATCGTATACTCGTGATATACGGGCCTAATAGGCCAACATAATCATTTATAACTCTAAACATAGGCCGAAAAGGCCATACAAGTATTCGTATACATGACATCTATATACAAACCTCTAAGAGTACATAAGTATCATAAAGGCTCGGACTGAGCCCCGTCATACCAATAAATACATGTCCTAATTATACTGACCAAATAAGCAACTCTGGAGCAAATGGAGCGCACCAACATCTTCCGTTGAGTTAATAGCCTACTTGGAAGCCTACTGCGGGCATGAAACACAGCGTCCCCAGGCAAAAGGGACGTCAGTACGAAATAATATACCGAGTATGTAAGGCAGTATACAAAAAGCTGAAATTGAACTGATAATCTGAACATATGCTTACCTGCTGATACTGGCTCAATTCTCTCAATATAATAAGTAAAATAGTTGTCCGGCCCTATAAGGCTCGGTATATATATATAACTGCTCTGCCGTAGTAGGCTCGCTCATAGGCGCTCGGCCATACTAGGCTCTGTATCTCGGCCAACTGGGCTCGCTCATAGGCGCTCGACCACAGTTGGCTCGGTATATAACTTACCATCTGATCAGAGGTTGCCCAATAGGAGCCTGCCCATCAATTATAGCTCGATGGTAATGGAAATACTGTAATACTGTATATATATATATATATATATATATATACTAACTATCTGCTCTCTTGAATGGAAAAAGGAAATACTCAAATGAATATGATGTCTCGATAAAGATAATATTGTAACTTACAAAACTAGGAAAATATACGTAAATTCCGGGATATGAATTTTTCTTTATGCCTCGTTATCAAACTCATGTGGTTACGAGATCATGCCAAAATAAAGGAAGGGTTTAGCCTTAACATACCTGGAGTAGGAAAACTCCGTATAATATTCTTTGCGAAGATTGCATCGTACTCTTATAACTGCAAAACTTTGATGTAATTACGCTAAAGTATTTGAACGAAAATAAGCTTTTGCTTCTTTAAATTTTTCTTGATCGAAATGAGCTTCTGCTCCTTTGAATTTTTAATAACAAAGTGAACTTCTGTACTTTGAATAGTTTTGAATGAATTTGGACTTCTCTGCTTTGAATTGTTTGAACTAATTTGGACTTTCCTACTTTGAATTGTTTTGAACTAAGAAAATGGAAATGTTTTCTTTCTTTTGAATTAAGAACATCTTTGGTTCTTTTGTCTAAAAGGAAAATGGAACAAGAATGTAGTAAGCTACTCATTAAATTTTAACTAACTCTTAGGTAGCCACCTACTCCAATGTGACCATGAGTCATTGTTTGGAAAGTGGTTGGCTGCCATGTTTCTTTTGGGATAATTATTAATTTTTATCCACTTATTAGTTAATTAGGTAATGTTTCGTTATCCGGTAATTTACCAATTACCCGCATAATTTAAAAATTATCTCAAATTACCTAACAATACTACTCATTTTTAATATACTTTATATATCATATTATCACGGCCATATGGTACCTTGTATGGTACTAGTTCATAGTTATCGGGTAGTATCACTCGACCCGTACTTTATCCCAAATTGGCCATTTTTAACAAAACTCATTTTCTTTAACTTGCTTCCCCTCTCACCTTCACGAATTTACTTATCACTTGTTTGAAATAGCATAATCCTTATAGTTTCCAAATAATCTTTTCCTTGGACTGATGTCAATTACTTTACGCAAAATTCAACGTACAATACTACATAGTGCAACATCGTCGTAATTTAATACTGCGAAGCATAACATCGACGTAATACTGCGGGGCGTAACATTTTCCCCCCCTTTGGAACATTCGTCCGCGAATGTTGACTGATGTACTTATCATTTTCATAACTTATGTCTTCCAAATACTTTAGAACTTCCCTTTTCATCTAGGCGAGTGTTCTGTGAATAAGTCCAAAGTCCAAGGCATTCCGCCTTTAGGCCTCCTTCTCACACCACAACTTATGGTAGGAATCCTTTCAGTCTCGTAATTGTTGCTACCTTCTATCATGCAGCTTGTACGACTCTGACCATGTAAGTGCGCTAATGCATCTCTCCTATCCTTTTTCCTCCAGCTGTTAGCCAATTTTTAGGCCTTATTTGTAAACATATACAAATATTAATAAGATGTCTTTCTGGGCATCTATAGATATACTGAAGTTTTTCGCTCGGTACCTTGTAGAACTTGCGAATATTGCTATATCTTATTTCATAGACCTGAATCTTTACCGCATCTATGTAGGTCATACTATACCATAACTCTTACTTTGATTTATCATTACTGAGGTCTGCAACCAACTCCAGGTTACTCTCGTTGTTTATCCTTAAAACTGGTGGTCTAATTTTATCTTATAATGTTGAACTTCCATCCATGTATTGTTGATTCGCCTTAATGTTGATTCATCATTTACCACTGATAACTTGATTTCTTATGTAACACTGCTGCTAGGGCCCACGTCTCATCAGGGATATCTGGGGTAATTAGATTGATCCGCCTAGGGGCGATACTATACTTACATAACCGTATTTTATGGCATCCCAATACTACTCACCTTACATTGAAATTTTAATCCTGTACAACTCATGAAATCCTCTTCAAATCATTACTCAATCGAAGGCCCAAATGTTATCCTTTATCTATCACAATTATGTCCTCATTGTACTATCAGGGAAGCATTTCATCTCTTTTAAATACCATTAGCCTGAGACTCGTTTGAGTTGATTCAGGCTATACTAAGATTTGTATAAATTAGAGAAACCATCAGCTCTCTTGTTTTTATGGCTTAATCCTAAGGACTTTATCCATTCTCATCATCTTCTCACTTGCCCTTTTTATCTTTACTCATGTCTTCCTAAAACCTTATCGTTTTACCATATTTTAGCTTGCAGCCTACATATTCATTGGTACTACTCGCAATCCTCCTTCAACTCGCTTGCACACAGATCTCCTTATGTGATTTTGGAACATCAAGCGAGACATCACATCGTATCTAACTCTTCTTTACTCTCTTGGCCAGATCTCTCGATACCTAAAAACCATAGTTTGGAAGTTATGCTACTAACGATGACGCTATTATTCCTAGATACTGAATCCCCGCGCTTCTAGCCTTTTATCCGAAGTATGGACTATTCACGATCTTTTGCCTTCGAGTATCTCGTACGTTGTTCACCTTTACCTTACTTACCTTAAAATCTCGCATCGTATCTTCTATCTCTTTCATGACCTCCCTTCCACCTATGTGTGATTCACGTCCATAACTTGGAGCTCTTTTATAATACTTGTACCTCTCTTTTCTGATTACCCGAGCCCTTCATGAGATTTATGGAATATCCATGACACAATCCTTTAATAATTCAATCCTTCGTCTATGACCTAGGCTCAATTCTTTCTTTTAACGTATACCAGAATCTTCTACGGCTGTATATGCTGCAAGTATAAAACTCCAAACTCTTAAGTGCGTTCATAACGTCACCAACTCGAGATCTTTTATCGAATAATTACTTTCGTTCCTTCTTATCTTTCTTTAAACGTACGCAATTATATATAATATATATATTTTTTTTTTCTTTTTTCTTTTTTTTGTCTTTCTGCCCCCTTCTTGCATGCACTTAACTTATCCTAGTTCCCACGCATTCTGGAAATTTTTTTTTGCAACTCATATGGTCTCGAATATTACCTTCAATTTTTCTCCTCATTTATTGGCCACGGTAGGTGCCACTTTCTTTTGGAGTGCGTACAATTTTTGTAGTGAGACTGTTTTTGCATCTTTCTACTTCGAGTTTCTATCTTTAGGTTGAAGCCTTCTTTCTTATTTCCTCGGCTAGTCTTCCATTGTAGTACTTAAGGAGGACCTTCTGACTCTTGTAAAGCTGCAAGCTTATTACAGACCTTTTGATGTCCTTCCTTGCCTATAATCATCCGTAGTTGCTTACCTCCGTGTCCTTGTGCTTGCAGGGTTGCTTCTGAACTAATATTTTGACTGTCTTCCAGTGACATTCTCTTTTATTTCCGTAATTCTCATACGGTACCTTTTTAACTTCCCCAACTCTTATACAAATATATCTCAAGTATTAAAATGTCATAATTGCGAGGCCGCATTCCGCATGTTGGTGTTCCCTGTGTTTATTTTGTATTGATATCCTGATTTGTCTTTACCTTCTTGTATACCCATAACAAGACTCTTCTTGAATCAACTACTAACTGCTCGTTGGTCTGTTCTCATATCAATACTCCACGTAATATTTCTTGGGTTATTTCTTTTGTCTTAACTTACATCTTTTGCTGGCTCTTTATTAATCAATAATATCCTAGGCCGGAACCCCTACTTCCTCTCCTTTGCGTCGTGCTTACTTCATGTTCTGGAATTGTAGCATATATGTAGGAGCTGAATAATTGTAATCTCATTCCTTTTTAGTTTTTACTGCATTCTTCCTTTACCATTCCATGATTACTAGCACTACTTAATTCTGACTTCATGGCACACCACTCCATATTCCCCCCTTTAGGGGAGTACTAACATTTAGTGATACGATGATCTACATATAATTTTTTTACCTCTTCATCTTTGGCATCTTTTCACATCATCGATGACCCTTACTCTCCTTGTGGTAATCCTTCTGTACCAAGGATAACAAATTTCCTTACCCGCGAGGGTCACACTTAGTGTAACTAGCACATATAGTCCCTTAAGCTTAACTTTGCTCATATTGCTTGCTTTAGGGAAGTGTCTTCCTGAATGACCATTCTCTGAATTTCTCATGAATTTTCTTCTGTTGTCCATTCTATTATTGCCGTAACGCAATTTGAAATTCTCGTGTTGCCAACCATTATCAAATCACTCAGTCCCTAATTCATGTTTAGTTTATCTTGTTCACCAATCCACACTAATTTCTATTACTCTGGGGTCTAACTTTTCCTTTTCGTAATTACGTTAGAGTCACGAACTTATTTCTCGAAATGAGGATGCGACTTCTTTATCTATACTCTTTCGTTGCCTCAAGGCCTGTTACCTCTCGTATTTTCCTTTCCTTGTTTATGGACTATATGATACGTCATCTTTTTGATCTACCATTGTCATCCATGTATCGCATCTTACTAATAATGCTTCATTAACTCTCTTCTTATTTTCCTGTTAACATTTCTGTCTATCACCTTATTCTGAAAACTTTAGCAAGACATTCTTTTGGTTTTTAGATCCCCTTTGCTCCATCCACTGGATCTTCGGGTTTCCTAAAATTCTATCTCTAATAGGAGCGGGAGCCACACTAAGGTAATATTTATCCCTCCAAGGCTTCTAGTGCCTATCATTGTAGTACTTATATCTAGATGTACTTTTTTAGAGTGTACCATCTGGGTGTCTCACAAGGAAATCTATTACCATATTTGCATTATCCTTCGGAAATGTCAACTAACACAAATAATCCATTCACCATTTTGGGTTACTCTAACGCCAACCGGATCCTAATATCCCGTCCTTCTGTTAAACTACGCCTTTCAGCCCCCATAGGGCATAACTGAAATGGTTGTGATCAATTGTATATACCTCCATTACAATTGAATGTAACTCAAAATGCTTATATTCCTCTACCTGAATTATAAATAATGATAATCTTCATTAACTGGGCACCTCGTACCCTTATTCATCTTGCTTCTATTACTTGTTGAAACTTGTATCTATCTTCTTAATCTCTCATTGCCTTTCACCATATGGGTGGATAGATATTTCTGCCTTAAGGCTCTTTTTTTTTCCAGAAGCTCACACGTCTTAGCACACACATGATCTACTGGAGACCTTACATTTACTCATCATAAATATGATGCAAAATCGAGTTCCTATAACTCAACACTTCCACAGCTGTATCTCTTATCGATCGTATTTCTGAATGTAGGTATCATCGTGTTACGAATAAAATCGAATTTAGAACTTTGAATTCTTACAACTGAGCTCTATCACACGATCTAGAGTAAGAAGAAAGAGTGACAATCCTAAATTCCCTGTGGACTCTTGCTTATAAGTGTGGTGCACGACACACTCATAAACAAGACTCTACTAGACATGGCTTGTAGACTCCCTAGGACAAAACTACTATGATACCACTTTTGTCACGACCCAAACTGATGGGCCGCGATGGGCACCTGGTATCTTACTGAACCAAGTACCAACGTAACGTATCTTTCTTATTACATCATCATATAATCGTGACATACGGGCCTAATAGGCCAACATAATAATTTATAAACTCTAAACATAGGCTGACAAGGCCATACAAGTATTCGTATACATGGCATCTGTCTACAAGCCTCTAAGAGTACATAAGTATCATAAAGGTCGGGACTGAGCCCCGTCATACCAATCAATACATGTCCTAATTATACTGACCAAATAAGAAACTCTGGAGTAAATGGAGTGCACCAACATCTTCCGCTGAGCTGACAACCTACTTGGAGGGCTCTCGACCTGTCTATCAGGACTTGTGGGCATGAAATGCAGCGTCCCCAGGAAAAGGGACGATAGTATGAAATAATGTACCGAGTATGTAAGGCAATATACAAAAAGCTGAAACCGAACTGATAATCTGAACATATGCTAACCTGCTGATACTGGCTCAATTCTCTCAATATAATAAGTAAAATAATTGTCCGACCTTATAAGACTCAGTATATATATATAAATACACTGCCATAGTAGGCTCGCTCATAGGCGCTCGGCCATACTAGGCTCTGTATCTCGGCCAACTAGGCTCGCTCATAGGCGCTCGGCCACAGTAGGCTCGGTATATAACTTACCATCTGATCAGAGGCTCCAATAGGAGCCTGCCCATCGATTATAGCTCGATGGCAATGAAAATACTGTAATACTATATATATATATATATATATATATATATATATATATATATACACTAACTATCTGCTCTCTTGAATGGAAAAAGGAAATACTCAAATGAATATGAAGTCCTGATAAAGATAATATTTGTAACTTACAAAACTAGGAAAATATACGTAAATTCCGGGATATGAATTTTTCTTTATGCCTCGTTATCAAACTCATGTGGTTACGAGATCATGCCAAAATAAAGTAAGGGTTTAGCCTTCATACCTGGAGTAGGGAAAACTCCATATAATATTCTTGGCGAAGATTGCACCGTACTCTTATAACCGCAAAACTTTGATGGAATTACGCTGAAGTATTTGAACAAAAATAAGCTTCTGCTTCTTTGAAATTTTCTTGATCGAAATGAGCTTCTGCTCCTTTGAACTTTTAATAACGAAGTGAGCTTCTGTACTTTGAATAGTTTTGAACGAATTTGGACTTCTCTACTTTGAATTGTTTTGAACTAAGAAAATGGAAATGTTTTCTTGCTTTTGAATTAACAACATCTTTGGTTCTTTTGTCTAAAAGGAAAATGGAACCAGATTGTAGTAAGCTACTCATTAAAATTTGACTAACTCTTATGTAACCACCTACTCCAACATGACCATGATTCATTGTTTGGAAAGTGGTTGGCTGCCACGTTTTTTTTGGGATAATTATTAATTCTTATCCAGTTATTAATTAATTAGGTAATGTCCCGTTACCTGGTAATTTACCAATTACCCTCATAATTTAAAAATTATCTCAAATTACCTAACAATACTACTCATTTTTAATATACTTTATATATCATATTATCACGGCCATATGGTACCTTGTATGGTACTAGTCCATAATTATAGCCGAGAATCGCTCGACCCGTACTTTATCCCAAATTGACCATTTTCAATGAAACTCATTTTCTTTAACTTGATTCCCCTCTCACCTTCATGAATTTACTTATCACTTGTTTGAGATAGCATAATCCTTATAATTTCCAAATAATCGTTTCCTTGGACTGATGTAAATTACCTTACGCAAAATTCAGCGTACAATACTACAGGGTGCAACATCATCATAATTTAAAACTGCGAAGCATTACATCGACGTAATACTGTGGGGCATAACCGTACGACCATTCAAACGAGGGTGGCTTCCCATTTTCATCTAGCAATTCGAGGCTTGTATTCATAGCCTCGTGATTCGTCTCATCCGTTGTATATCAAAACCTGACGCTAGGTTCCCCTACTTCGACCAGGATCAGAGCTTTGGAACCATAAACTAAAGAGAACGGTGTTGTCCCCGTACTGGATTTTGATATTGTTCAATATGTCCAGAGGACCTCGGGAAATACTTTTCTCCATTTTCCGTTAGAGTCCCTAATCTTTTCTTTAGATTTTGAATGATGGTATTGTTTTTCGATTTGGCCTGACCGTTCCCAATAGGATGATATGGCATCGGAAAAATTTCTTTTATTTTGTGGTCTTCAGAAAATTTTGTTACATTTGCTGACAATGAATTGCTTTCCATTGTCACATACAATCTCGGCAGGCATCTCGAACCGGCATATAATATGGTCCCAATTGAAGTCTATAATTTCTTTTTCTCTGACTTTCTCAAAGGCCTGTGCTTCAACCCACTTAGAAAAATAGTCAGTCATAAATAAAATAAATTTTGCTTTACCTTGTGCCGATGGCAGAGGGCCGACAATATCCATTCTCCATTTCATGAACGACCATGGGGATATGACTGAATGGAGTTGTTCTCCGGGTTGGTAGATCATCGGCGCATGTCTTTTGCACTTGTCACACTTTCAAACGAATTCCTTAGTATCATTTTCCATAGTATCTGAATAATATCCCGCTATGATGACTTTGTGAACCAACGATTCGGCACCAGAATGATTTCCACAAGTGCACTCGTGAAATTCCCGTAGGACATAATCGGTGACCATAGGACCCAAACATATTGCCAATGGTCCATCGAACATCCTTCTACATAGTATTCCATCTTCGGCCAATGTGAACCGTACGGCCTTCGTTCGTAGAGTCCTCGATTCCTTAGGATCCGATTGATGTTTCCCATTTTTTAGATACTCGATATATTTATTCCTCCAATCCCAGGTTAGGCTTGTGGAATTTATTTTGGCGTGGCCTTCTTCGACCACTTATTTCGCAGGTTGTACAAATATCCCCTATCTACTTTCGTCATCTTCAACCGATGACCCCAAATTTTCAAGGGCATCGGCCTCACCGTTTTGTTCTTGAGGTACATGTTATAGGGGCCATTCTTTAAACGATGTAGTTTTACCTGTACTTTGTCCAAGTACCTCTGCATTTGATCTTCTCGAACCTCGAAGGTTCTGTTGACTTGGTTTACCACAAGTAGGGAGTCGCATTTGGCCTCGATGACCTATGCTCCCAAGCTTTTAGCTAGCTCGAGACCTGCAATCATGGCTTCATACTCGGCCTCATTGTTAGTCAACTTAAAAGTTTTGATAAATTGTCTAATTGTATTGCCCGTGGGCGGCTTCAAAATAATGCCTAGCTCGGATCCCTTCACGTTCGAAGCACCATCTGTGAAAAGGGTCCATACCCCTGATGATGTACCCATTTTTAATAAAAGTTCCTTCTCGACTTCGGGTATGGGGGCTGGCGTAAATTCGGCCATGAAGTCTGCTAAGACTTGAGACTTGATGGACGTTTGGGGTTGATACTCGATATCATACCCACTGATTTCGACGGCCCATTTGGCCAATCGGTCTGAGAGTTTGGGCTTATGAAAAACATTGCGAAGAGGATAAGTTGTCACCACACAAATCAGATGACATTGAAAATATAGTTTTAATTTCCTAGAGGCGCTTATTAGAGCAATCACTAATTTTCTAAGTGTGGGTACCAAATCTCGGCCTCACTAAAGTTCGACTAACATAGTAAATAGAAAATTGCATACTTTGCTCTTCCCGAACTAGGACCCCACTTACCACGACTTTCGAGACCGCCAAGTATAAGTAGAGTTGTTCGTTTGCTTTCGGGGTATGGAGCAGTGGTGGGCTCGAGAGGTATCACTTTAATTCTTCCAATGCTCGTTGGCATTATAGAGTCCAAGAAAAATTGTTCTTCTTCTTGAGTAGCGAGAAGAACCTATGACTTCGATCTGAAGACCTCGAGATGAACCGGCCTAGGGCAGCTATCCGCCCTGTTAATCTTTGCACGGCCTTAACTTTGTCCACGACTGATATCTTTGATTTCCTTGATTTTATCGAGATTGATCTCGATCCTCCGATTTGACACCATAAAGCCGAGGAAATTTCTCTAACCGACCCCGAATGCACATTTCTCCGGATTGAGCTTCATGTTGTATTTTCTCAATATAATGAAGCTTTCCTACAAATGTGTTAAATGGTCCTCTGCGCGCAGGGACTTAACTAGCATATCATCAATATAGACCTCCATTGATTTACCTATTTGTTCTTCTAACATTTGGTTCACTAGCGTTGGTAAGTAGCACCAGTATTTTTTAGCCCAAACGACATTGCATTATAACAATAGGTGTCATACTTAGTGATGAACGAAGTCTTTTCCTGATCTTCCAGGTTTATTTGAATTTGATTGTACCTGGAATAGGTGTCAAGAAAACTTAGGATCTCGTGGCCGGCCGTGGCATCGTTCATGCGATCGATACTCGGCAAAGGGTCTTTGGGACATGATTTGTTTAAATCTTTATAGTCTACGCACATTCTAAGTTTGTTCCCCTTTTTAGGGACTACGACTATGTTTTCTAACCATTCGGAATACTTTACTTCCCGAATGAATCCTATTTTGAGAAGTTTGGTTACCTCGTCTTTGATGAATACATGTTTTACCTCGGACTGGGGCCTTCTCTTTTGCTTTACCAGTCTGAACTTCGGATCTAGGCTCAATCGATGTGTTATGATCTCCGGTAGGATCCCTATCATATCTAATTGGGACCAAGCAAAACAATCCATATTGCCGATAAGAAATTTAATAAGTTTTTCCCAGAGCTCGGGGGTTAAACCCGTGCCCAGGTATACCTTTCGCTCGGGCAGGTACTCGATCAGTATGACTTGTTCCAGCTCTTCGACTGTCGATTTGGTGGCATCAGAATCCTTGGGGATTATGAAGGATCGAGGGATCTAGTAGTCATCGTCCTCATCCGTTCCCTGTTTCTCCGATTGAGTCGAGGCTGGTGGTTGTGGTTGCTATTTAGCTTCTTGTTTTACTTTGGTCTCTGATCCCTTCGTTGACAAAAGCACCGATACCGGTATCACTTCATCGACCACGAACATTTTCTTTGCAACATGTTGTTCCCCGTATACCATTTTTACTCCTCTGGCGTTGGGAATTTCAACATTTGGTGAAGGGTTGACGATACCACCCTCATATTGTGGATCAATGGTCTTCCGAGCAGGGCGTTGTATCTCATATCGCCCTCGATTACATGGAACTTGGTTTCCTGAATAGTCCTAGCTACGTTTACTTGTAAAATGATTTCACCTTAGTTGTTTCACTTGCCATGTTTAAACCATTGAGAACCCGAGTTGCGGGTACAATCTGATCCTGTAGACCGAGCTGCTCCACGACCCTCGATCGAATAATGTTGGCCGAGCTCCCTTGATCAATTAAAACATGTTTAACCTGAATTTTATTCATAAGGATAGAAATTACCAAAGCGTCATTGTGGGGTTGTGTGATCCCTTCTGCTTCCTCATCATTGAATGATAAAGTGCCTTCTGGCACATAGTCTCGAGTTCGTTTTTCCCTGGTGATCAATACTTTAGTGCGTTTAAACACGGGACCTTGTGGAATATCGACCCCTTCAACAATCATATGAATCACGTGTTGTGGTTCTTCCTCCTTATTTTTCCTGTTCGCGTCCATGCCTCTGAAATGATTTTTTGCTCGATCGCTCAAGAACTCTCGAAGGTGACCCTCATTGAATAGACAGTCTACCTCCTCCCTTAGTTGTCTACAGTCTTCGGTTCTATGACCATGTTGATCATGCCCAACTCTAGTCCTAAAAAGGATAAGCGGTCGCTGCATATATAATCCGGTCTAAGAGTCCGGGTCAAATCTGTCACGACCCCAAATCACAACTGGCCGTGATGGCGCCTATCGTGATACTAGGCTAGCCAATTTACTGAAAATAATGAAATGATTTTCCCTCTAATCCATCAAATATCCGAATTTTCTTAATAATTCTGTTTCTTAAGCATTACAAAATCATAAAAATGATTAGAACATCTAAGCACAGTCCCAACATCTGAAGTCAACCGTCATGAGCATCTAAGAGATGATACAGTCTAATACAAATCCTCTACTACAACAAGTATGGGAAGTAAAGTACAAATGATAGAATAGGAAGGAGAAAGAGTAGTGTTGCGAACACCGAGCAGCTACCTCACAATCTCCGAACAATGCTCCAAATGGGGTAGCTCAACTATCGCTCTGCCCCGGTACCTGAATCTGCACACAAGGTGTAGGGAGTAACATGAGTACACCAACTCAGTAAGTAACCAAAGTATCTAAAAACATGAGTGTAGTGATGACCATTTATAAATCATGAAAATCCATATAATAAGTGACTTTGGAAATAAGTAAATCAAGTCAGGAATTTACATTTCCGAATATTTCATAAAACTCCAGTTTCCATTTAAAAATATCGTATAAAAACATTTATAGAACATTTATCATCAGAGGCTCAGAGTAAAGAAGAGTGAAAAACAATAGTTTCATAAAATATAAGCCCCTGGGGCACAATATCACTCACAATAAAGCCTCTCGGGAAATCCTCTTAGTCACTCATGACTCTACTCTCATAAGTCAATGCTCATACTCAACACTCTCACTCATCAGGTACCATGTAACAACTGGTGCGGCGTGCAGCCCGCTCCAATACGTATATATATATATATATATAGGAATGTATGTATGCATATATTGCTACGACGTGCAGCCTGATCCATATAACATACGATGCAGCGTGCAACCCCATCCATATAATAGTCGACTACGCTCACTAGGGGTGTACAGACTCCTGGAGGGGCTCCTTCAGCCCAAGCGCTATATTGTTGCGGCGTGCACCCTGATCAAATATATATATTGCTACGGCGTGTAGCCCGATCTATATATATATATATATATATATAGATCGGGCTACCCGCCGCAGCAATATATATATTTGATCAGGGTGCACGCCGCAACAATATAGCGCTTGGGCTGAAGGAGCCCCTCCAGGAGTCTGTACACCCCTAGTGAGCGTAGTCGACTATTATAGGGATGGGGTTGCACGCTGCATCGTATGTTATATGGATCAGGCTGCACGTCGTCGCAATATATACATACATACATTCCTATATATATATATATATATATATAGATCGGGCTACCCGCCGCAGCAATATATATATTTGATCAGGGTGCACGCCGCAACAATATAGCGCTTGGGCTGAAGGAGCCCCTCCAGGAGTCTGTACACCCCTAGTGAGCGTAGTCGACTATTATAGGGATGGGGTTGCACGCTGCATCGTATGTTATATGGATCAGGCTGCACGTCGTCGCAATATATACATACATACATTCCTATATATATATATATATATATATAGATCGGGCTACCCGCCGCAGCAATATATATATTTGATCAGGGTGCACGCCGCAACAATATAGCGCTTGGGCTGAAGGAGCCCCTCCAGGAGTCTGTACACCCCTAGTGAGCGTAGTCGACTATTATAGGGATGGGGTTGCACGCTGCATCGTATGTTATATGGATCAGGCTGCACGTCGTCGCAATATATACATACATACATTCCTATATATATATATATATATATATAGATCGGGCTACCCGCCGCAGCAATATATATATTTGATCAGGGTGCACGCCGCAACAATATAGCGCTTGGGCTGAAGGAGCCCCTCCAGGAGTCTGTACACCCCTAGTGAGCGTAGTCGACTATTATAGGGATGGGGTTGCACGCTGCATCGTATGTTATATGGATCAGGCTGCACGTCGTCGCAATATATACATACATACATTCCTATATATATATATATATATATATATATATATATATATATATATATAACATATATTATTATGGCATGCAACCCGATCCATACATAATATATAATCTATATTGCTGCGGCGTGCAGCCCGATCCATAACTATCCTCTCATACTCGGCTCTCGGCCTCATTATATATATATATTGATGCGGCGTGCAGCCCGATCCATAACTACCCTCTCATACTCGGCTCTCGGCCTCGTTACATATATATTGCTGCGGCGTGTAGCCCGATCCATAACTATCCTCATATACTCGGCTCTCGGCCTCATTACATATATATTGTTGCGGCGTGCAGCCCGATCCATAACTACCCTCTCATACTTGGCTCTCGGCCTCATTACATATATATTGCTGCGGCGTACAACCCGATCCGTAACTATCCTCACATACTCGGCTCTCGGCCTCATTACATATATATTGATGTGGCGTGCCGCCCGATCCATAACTATCCTAACATACTCGGACCTCGGCCTCATTACATATATATTTCTGCGGCGTGCAATCCTTTTTATAACTATCCTCACATACTCGGCTCCTGGCCTCACTCGGTTATCCTCACAAGCCACTCGGGCAATTCATCTCAACTCACGGGACCCAGCCCAAAATACTTCTCAGAGTTTCAAAACAGTGTGATAATAGTGAAAATAACAACAAGTGGTAAACATGATTGAGTTCACAGATGTTCTATCAGGATGGTGTGAGAATAGTGTAAAAATACCCCTGAGAGTCTAAACAGGTCGGCACAAGGACCCAAACATGGCTCACAGCCCATAAACAAGTATATACTTCTGAAATACAGGATGTCGTAGGGTTTCAAATCGAATACGCGACTTAATAGTCGCTACGGGATGGACCAAGTGAAAATCCCTATTGGTGCACGCCCCCACGCTTGTCACCTAGCATGTGCGTCACCTTAATTAACACAACAATATCAAATACCGGGGTGTCATACCCTCAGGTTTAGAGTTACAATCATTACTTACCTCAAAACAGCCCAAAAGCTACTCCGCGATCCTTTTGCCCCTCGAATTGGCTCCCAAATGCTCTGAATCTAACCAAAACCAGATTAACATCATCAATATGTTCTAATGGAACAAAACCCAATCGAAAATTATCAATAACAAAATTCTCGAAATTTGGCCAAACCCGAGCCCCGGGCCTACGTCTCGAATTCTATAAAATTTACATCACTATAATCCTCATCCTCCCACGATTCTATACATACCAAGAACACCAAGATCGGACCACAATTTCCCACTCAAATCCTCAAAAGAAATTTCCAATTCCATGCACTTAATTACTTAGAAAATGACATAGATATGATTTATGAAGTTGAAAACCTTACCTCCAAGTTATCCCGTTTGATTTCCTCTTCAAACCCTCTCAAAGAGCTCTAAACCCGCTTATCAATGGAGGAAAATAGACAAAACTTCATAAGAATGGCTATTTAAAATATTCTGCCCAGCACTACTATTCCCTTCAGTGCGATCGCGACTCCAGCCACGCGATTGCGATGCATAGACCAGACAACCCTACGCGTTTGCATACCAACACACTCGTTCGCATAGCTCAAAATCCACCCCACACACGCACCTCAGAATACCTTATGCGATCGCACAAAGTGCCACACGACCGCACTGCTTCACCTGGCCAACCTATGCGATTGCAATTCTTATTACACGATCGCATAGAACAAATTGCCTGCCCCAATCTTTTACTCTACGCGATCGCGGATGAATACACGCGATCGCAGTGAAGAA
This sequence comes from Nicotiana knightiana, assembly GCA_005239525.1. NCBI lineage: Eukaryota > Viridiplantae > Streptophyta > Magnoliopsida > Solanales > Solanaceae > Nicotiana > Nicotiana knightiana. The sequence continues at coordinate 55,449 of ML389458.1, forward strand.
ATCACTCCTGCCAAAACACCAGAAATCCGGCAATCTCCCAAAGACCGAAAGTGCCCGTTTGAGCATCCGAAATACACCCGAGGCCCCCGGGACCTCAACCAAACCTACCAACATATCCCATAACATTGTTCAAACTTAGTCGAGCCTTCGAAACACCAAAAACAACGCACAGATACCAAAATCACATCAAATTCAAGCCTATGAACTTTGAAACTTCTAAATTTTTCCAATGATGCCGAAACCAACCAAAACACATCCGATTGACCTTAAATTTTGCACACAGATCCAAAATGACATTACGAACCTGCTCCAACTGTCAGAATTCCATTCCGACCCTGATAGCCTAATTTCCTCTGCCGACCAGAAATCGTCAAAAACTAACTTTCACCAATTCAAGCCTAATTCTACACCGGACATCAAAACCACATTCCGAACACACTCCTGAGTCCCAACCCAAATCACCCAACGAAGCTATTCGAATCAAAAAATCCGCATTCCGAGGTCGTTTACCAATAAGTCAACTTCCAGTTGACTTTTTCCACTACTGAACCAAGATAAGAGACTAAGTATCTCATTTCTCTCCAAAAATCGCTCCGAACCCGAGCCAACCAATCTAACACAACGTAATGAAGTTGAACCACATATAATGAAGCAGAAACAGGGAAAACCGGCCGGGTCATTACATCCTCCCCCACTTAAACATATGTTCGTCCTCGAACGTGCCAAGAGTTGTTCTCCAACACCATCAAATTGCCGCGTAGCCTACCATGAACATACTCGGGGGGTGATCCCACGTCACCCTATCCCATGTAGGTCTAATAGCACAACACAGTTGGAATTTCGAAATCCAACCTGACCCATAAACCTTAGAACCAAATTTCCACTTCTGAAGTGATATACAAGATCAAAATTCCACAACTATAAACTGAGCAGGTCTGAACATGCTGGATCAAGCCATATACGCACCCCAGATGAAATCACATAATACACTGCATGACTCAAACACTCATAGCGATAACTCTTAACCACAATAACTGCTCAGAACAACTCAATACCGGTACATAACCTCTTATCGAGAAATGCCTCACTTTAACACTTTCATATACTGCCGATGATGAAAGAAACACGTAGAAACTAACAACCATTCGTCCAATCAGTCAGACATGAAGCTCCCCCTTCCCAAACAGGAAATTATAGCAGATTTCTAAGCCGACTCCCGATATTTATCCTTCCAACTATGCTGTAGACAATTTTAACAATATTCATTCTAGGTCCAATGACCTTTTCTCATCCAACACGACCATTCTGATGACATGACACATCGATAAAATACGAAGCCAAAACCTGTGCAACTCGTGCACTTAATAGCAATATCCCAATGTAATCAATATATATAAAAGATTCACACATGAGAGGACTATCCTGCCATTAACAATTACCACCACAACATCATGCTAAAAGCCTGGCACACACTGTAAAAATCAAAACACACGAATCCAATACCAAAGGTCATACCCCTATATAATCTCCGCTACACTGCGCGATCTCATCCAAACGCTGATCCACATGAAATACTACAAGTCACCTGGCTCAAAATCAATAACCATTCGAAATTCGACATCAAGTACTCAAAGTGCATTTCCATAACCATGGGGAAATCGGGCGATACCATGCCACACGAATCAGAAGGTACATAACAAACAAGTCTCAATCCCGCAATACCCAATTACTTACCTTACTCAAACCTAGCTATAAAACCAAATTAGAACCGCACCATATGTGCATATACCCAATAATCACCACTCCTCACAACACTGAAGGGTAACTCATAGATCACTCCAGAATATGAATAAACTCAATCAAAATCGAATGGTTCATTCCTCAATAATAGAAATTCGGAGCCAACAATTCCGACTCGATGTAGAACACACACTCATATGGGCCTACCAATAACCCTGAATCAACTCTAGTCACCCACAACAGATAGATAACTTACCGAAAAGTTCACAATGACTGAATCATGGTACATACTAACGCCCGACTAGCTTTGCTCGCATCTTCACAGTTCACTACCACAAAATAACCTGTTTATGAGAACTATCAGTCTCGAAGTCCATAAAGTGCACGAAGGGGAATGTGTTAGGCACCCCTCAGGATACACAAGTGTGGATCCCGGCCAAATGATTTCGTGAATTTGTACAACTAGCAAATAACAAGTAAAGGCTCAAATAAGAGGGGATTTAAGTCTTAAGCATGTAGATGTTAGAAAACAGTAAAGAAGATTAGCTTTTGAAAAGGAATTATGAGCTAGCATATAAAGGTGTCCTAGGTTTATAATAATATGTATCACATCAATGCAATACCCGGTAATCACTCCTCGAAGAGGGGCTACACATGGTATTAGTGCACCGGTCATCATATCCATATTCTACCCTTCCCACCCTGTAAGGTTATTAAAACGAGTGTTGGTCTCGACCTCTATTGCATGCTGTTACCCGTCCCTTCCTATCAGTCCCGGAGGAAATTAGGACTCCTATCCTAAAAGGAGGTGCTAGGCAGACCCTCAGGTTTTAAAGGTAGAATTCTAAGGCGACAGACAATAAAACAAGTAAGACTGCAGATAAAGGAAAGAATAGAAAATAGATAAAGGCTCAAATATTCTTCAACACACAGTACACATGAGCAGCATGTCTCATTCACAATTAAGGTCCATATAATTCAGAATCCTAAAGCATGGTATCTAGGTGATCGACATATTATTGCATAACTCAGAGAGGAAGTCTTAATCAGGCTTGCCTACTGGTTTTAAGCATGCTGACAGTTAAACATGATCACAAAGACAGTTCTGATTTTTTATTTTTTGAGTTAATTACCTAAGACTTGCCTAGGTGTAGGATAACATGCAATAATTATTCAGATTGGTTAATGACTCTAAGTGGTTATAGCTAATAACATGCGATTCTAGGTGTGAAGATGTACAAAGACTAATTACCAGAGAACAGGGGACTATTCTGTGATTAGACTAAATGCAGTTAAATAGATACGATCCTATAGCATGATATCTAATGCAGCATGATGCGTAATATCTTAAACATGACTTCTAAATGCACATAGAATCATAGCATTATGCACAATTTTAGGAATAGCATAGGTGACAGATTATTAATGGTTGTTCACCTAGAACAGGATCTCTACGTGTATAGCATGATGAGACATGATTACAGCTTATGTATCCTAAGACAGTACTTCTAGTGAAATTTCAGAACATGGGCAGAATCACGTGATAGCAACTTATTTTATTGTAATTATTTATCCTATAGGCAGGATTTCTAAGCGTGGAGATGTCAAATACACATAAATCCTAAGTAGCATGATATCTAATGCATGTCATGGTGTACATAAACATGGCTGTTATTGCGCATAGAGAAAATAAACCTAGAAGCACGGTTTCTACCCTTAGTTATACTACAACATGCATATCACCCATCCATTTTTCACTATCCGACCCCAGAGTTGTTTACAAATAATTATTACAGGCCATTGAATACGAATTACACAACTGAAATAGAAGGAAAATAAGAAGTTAA
>ML389458.1:63004-92051 GCA_005239525.1 Nicotiana knightiana
GGGGGGTAGGTCATAGGATTAAATTAGGTAAGCATTAATGTGGGCCGTTGATTTGAATTAATCAACGGCTCAGATCAAAGGGGAATTGGGTCGGGTATATTTGTGAAGAGTGGGCTGGGTATTTGGGTTTGTTAAGTGGGTAAGGGGTCCGGTTGGATTTAGGGTAGAATTTAAATAGAGAGTGGCTAACTATTTAATACCCAATTAAAATTAACTAAAATAATTTGTAAAATAGCTGATAAATTGTAAATGAAATTGATGCTTAGTAAATTAAATTACAATGATTAATAAGTATTAAAACGACTAATTATTGGATAAAAAATAGTATAAACATATGATTAGGCTATAATTGCAAAGTCATTGCGATTATAGCCAAAGAGTGCCAATTTGGCTAATTGTGAAATAATTTGATCTTAATAGGACCAGAAATAATACATTAAATCAAGAAATTCTTTTGAAATCATTTGTAATGCGATTTTGTAATTGATTATTAGAAATAAAACGCTGGATGAATTAAAATAAATTAATAAAAATATGGTAAAATTATAGAAAAATACCAATTGTTATGAAAGCATGTTTTTGAAGGTATATATATGCAATTTTTAAAATAGTTTGAGGAAAAATTGGGTATCAACAAACATCATAGCAAATCTTCGCATAACCTTAAAGCTCTCAGAAGTGTAGCTATCGAGCTGAAACAACATAATATCCTTCCGCAGAGTAATGAAAATACATCTACTCTACTCTCTGAAATAGAATATTCAGAATAAGCAAAAGAAAAGACTCCAACGCGCTGCTGAACGGCATCAGGATAAGCAGCTCACCATGGAATCTCTGCCTCTATATTAAGACCGCACTCCGGACTGATAACCAGATGCACCTGCCTCAAAACCTGTACAATTAAGTACAAAAGCGTAGCATGAGTACATAAACATTATGTACCCAGTAAGTATCCAGTCTAATCTCGAAGAGGTAGTGACGATGGGTTGACTTGACACTTACTAGGGTCAAGCTTTATATTTAATAATGAGGCTAAGCATGAACATAAAGATTTAATAGTAGAAAATGACAAGAAATGACAAGTCTTTCCATAAATGCATGTATTTCAATTTCTATCATTTCAGTTGACAATTTATTTTCCAAGGCATTTAAGCAGTTAAAATAACATAAAAATGCCAAGCAATAGCATGCACATATAATGCTGAGGATGTACGACCCGATTGTCACGACCCAAAATCCATTAAGGTCGTGATGGCGCCAGACCCCACTGTCATTGCAAGCCAACACTTAATAAATAAATTAAATATTTATTTTAAAATTCTCGAAGTCATTCCTTTTTCATTTTCTTAAATAATAATTAGCGAACTTCCACTGAGTAAACAATAATATTTTAGAAAAATTTAAATAGTGAATAAATCCCATAATTATCCCAGAACCCGGTGTCACAAGTGCATGAGCAAATTTTCTAAGAATTATACATGTACTACAATACTTGTCCAGAATACAAACTGGACAAGGAATTTAAAATAAAATACAATACATCTGAGGAAAATTCTGCCGGCTTCGGGGCGTCTCCGGATGGTGCAGCTCGTCTGTGTCTCCAAGTCAGCCACATCACTGCGTCAAGCAGGGTCACTAGCTATGAACGTACATTTGCAATAAAAAAAAGTGTAGTATGAGTACGAAAACAACGTGTACTCAGTAAGTATCCTGCCTAACGTCGAAGAAGTAGTGACGAGAGGTTGACTTTGACACTTACTAGAGGTCCAACAATATCAAGTGCACTAAAGAAATGAATTAATATAAAGAAATGTAAATACATAAGACATATAAGTATAGATTACGTGGTACATTTTTCCTCTTTACAATTTACTCAACTCTCTACTAGCAAGTTCCCCCCGTAATCGAAGCATATAAATCAATATAGTGGATTTCATCAAAGAGGCTGTCATAATCCAAATTAGGGGGGAAAACCCTCAGATGAACTGGCTTTTTGCCAAATATTTCGCACGATTCCATTGGGATGATGTATATATATAGAAAATGCCAAGGCGAACGACCCGATCCAACATAAAAGTAAACTGTGCAATGCCGAAAAGTCGAACGACGCAAGCCATAGATGCATCTATTAACCTGCCGTGGCGTACGACCCGCTCCCATGAGAGTGTGGTACATAAATCCTGTCGAGGCGAACGACCCGATCCCATAAGAGTGTGGTACATAAATCCTGCCAAGGCGAACGACCCGATCCCATAAGAGTGGTGGAAATGAATCACCCCTCTCGCGGAATATAAATTGCGAAGCGGTCACACATAAGCGTACACATTCAAATAGTCCATCCCGTCTATATCAGGAAACAATTACCCAAGAAATGATAATTTCGCTTTTAATGGTCAGATAGTATTTAAATCTTTCTAGAAATTCTTTTTTCAAGTTCGATAAGGTTTAAAAATTTTAAAATTCATCAGTAAAGATACAAGTACGGCAAATAAAACATGCTTTCGGGTCCTAGACTACCCGGACATAAGCATAATAGTAGCTACGCACAGACTCCCGTCACTTCGTGCATACGTAGCCCCCACAAACAGTAGCACATATTAATTAGTTCACCTATGGGTACAATTCCCCCTCACAAGGTTAGAAAGGAGACTTACCTCGCTCCGAAGTTCCATAACCGGCTTCCAAGCCCTTCCGACGACTCAAATTGATGCACAATGCCCCAAAACTATCCAAACAACAGGCAAACCAATGAAAATATACTCTAATACTTATAACAATTTAATTTATATAAATTCCCAACTCCGCTTGAAAAGTTGACAAAATTACCCTCGGGCCCACACGCCCGGATTCTGAAATTTCTCGAAGATAAACTCTACCCATAGCCTTACTAACTCAAATATACAATTTACTCTAATTTCATGCCCAATTCGTGGTCAAAATCCAAGAATGCAAATTTTAGGGTTTTCTCCAAAAACCCAAATTTCTACTAATTTCCATGACCAAATCTGTATACAACCTTTTATTTTAACTCGAGATGAGTAGAAACAACTTACCTTGACATAGATGACAAAAATCCCCACTTGAAGCTCTCCAAAAATCGCCCAACCAAGAGAAAATGAAGAGAAATGGCCAAGACCTCGGTTATAAAAATGCACACTGCCTCCAGTCCTTCCGCACCTGCGGTTACTACGCCCGCACCTACGAGCCCGCTGGTGCGACCAAACTCTCGCACCTGCGGTTTCCTCATTCCCAGCCGGCTCCGCACCTGCGCTCCCTCGTCTGCATCTGCGCCTTCGCAAGTGAGGAAATAGACTCGCACCTGCGCTCCCAGCCAAGCCAGCCACTCCCGCATCTGCGACACCAAATCCGCACCTGCGGCTCCGCATCTACGGCCCAAGCCTTGGAGGTGCGGTCACACCAGACACAGCAGCTTCAACTCCTCCTCAACTTCAAATTTGATCTGTTAACCACCCGAAATCTACCCGAGGCCCCCGGGACCCCGTCCAATTACACCAAGATATTCCAAAACATAATGCTGACCTGCCTGAGGCCTCAAATCACATCAAATAACATCAAAACAATGGGTCTCATCACAATTCAATATTTATAAACTTTGAAATTTTCAATTTCTACGTTCGATGCCGAAACCTATCAAATTACGTCCGATTGACCCCAAATTTTGCACACAAGTCATATTCAACATTAAGGACATGCTCCAACTTTCATAATCGCATTTCGACCCCGATATCAAAATTTCCACTTCCGATCGGATTTCTCAAAAACCTTCAAATTTCTATCTTTAGCCAAACGACTTCAAAATAACCTACGGACCTCCGAATTCACTTCCGATCGCGCTCCCAACTCCAGAATCACCATACGGAGCTATTCCCAAACTCGAAATCCCAAACGGGAATCAATATCACTAAAATGCACTTCAACCCAGACTTATGAAATTTCTTCTAAAATGCTGACTTCTACAATATGCGCCGAAACGCTCCCGGGTCATCCAAAACCCGATCGGAACATACGCCCAAGTCCGAAATCATCATACGAACCTGCTGAACCTTCAAATTCTGATTCCGAGGTCGTTTACCCAAAAATCCAATCTTAGTCGATTCTTCCAACTTAAGGCTTCTAAAATGAGAATTTTCTTTCCAAATTGACTCTAAAATTTTCGAAATTCAATTCCGACCTCACCTACAAGTCATACTACCTGAAATGAAGCTGCTCATGGACTAGAACTACTGAACGACGCGCTAGGGCTCAAAACGACCGGTCAGGTCGTTACACCGATCCAACAAAGTAATAAATATGCACTGCCGGAGGGTCGAACGACGCGAACCATAGATGCATATATTACCCCGATCGCAAATCATACATGCAACACAGTCAAATATAAATAAAAGAGTTACCCCACTCGCGAATCATACATGCGACGCAGGTACTCATAGATACGCACATTCATACAACCATATTCAAGACTTCATTAGGGGAAAATTATTCAAGAAATGACAACTTCTCTTTTAACAGTCAAGAAAGTGATACTTAGTAATTTAGAAATATATTCACCAAGTTCGCCATGATTTAAGCCTTTTAAGTTTATCAATAACATTTACGAGTACGACAAGTAAGCATGCTTTTAGATCCTAGACTACCCGGACTTAAGCATTTTAGTAGCTACGCACAGACTCTTGTCACTTCGTGCGTACGTAGCCCCCACAAATAGTAGCACACAATTAATTATTTCACCTATGGGGAAAATTCCCTCTTACAAAGTTAGAAAGGAGACTTACCTCGTACCAAGCCTACTTCCTGATTCAAGAATACGCTCAAACCTCCAAATTTGATGTCCAACAACTTGAAACTAGCCAAACATTACATAAACAATTCAATCTATGATAAAAAATCATAATTCCACCATTTAAGTAATTACCCAAGATAATTTGTAAGATTCCTAAAATTCACCCCCGGACCCACATGCTCGAATTTAGGAAATTCTTAAAGAAAGTTGTTACCCATAACCTTAGGATCAATAATATATGATTTTTAATAGATTCCATAACTAATTTCGTGGTTAAATCTTATTTTTATCAAAACCCTAGGTTTTTACTCTAAACCCACAATTTTCACCAATTTCTATGGTGTAATCTACCCCTAATGTATGTATTAAACTAACATTATGTAGAAATAACTTATCTCACAATGCTTGGCCGAAATCCCCTCTTTGGAAGCTCCCAAATCACTTAAGAAATGAATGAAATGTGTCAAAAATGACACATTTCCCGAATTAAATGAAGGCACTTCCTTCATCGGTTTTCGCACCTACAGTTAGGGGACCGCATCTGCGATCTTGCTTCTGCGAGGGAGGGTCAGTACCTGCGGAATTGGTCTGGGCTAACTGGGGTCGCATCTGCAGTTTGGGGGCTTCTTCTGCAATTCTGCTTCTGCGGAAGAGGAGTCGTATCTGTGGTTCCTGGGCTCCTCCCCTTGGGCCGCACCTGCGAGGGATCGACCACTTCTGCATTCTCGCACCTGCCGCTGACAAACTGCAAGTGCGGTCGCACCAGAGTTGGTGCACCAGCAGCCTATTTTGAGCTTGGACTCGCCTCGCGCGATATCTGAAAGGCATCAGGGACCCCCGAGGCCCCTTCCAAACATACCAACAAGTTCTAAATCATAAAACAGACTCGCTCGCACCTTCGGAACGCCCGAAACAACATTAAAACTAAGAATGATACCCTAAAACCAATTAAATCAAACTTATGAACTTTAAGTTCTTCAATTTACTTCTAACATGCTGAAACGTACTTGTACTACTCGGAATATTACAAAATTTTGCGTGCAACTCCTAAATGACATTACAGAACTATTCCCGATCTTGGAATTCCATTTGGACCTCAATATCACCAAAACATGCCCCAAACCACATTTATAGAACTTCTAAAACTTCAAGAATCATATTTTCACTATTTGGCACTGAAACACTCCCGGGTCATCCGAAACCCATTCCGAACATACGCCCAAGTCCAAAATCATCATACGAACCTATTGGAACCGTCAAATCCCGATTCCAAGGTCTTTTACTCAAAATGTTGACCGAAGTCAAACTTGGCCTTTTAAGCCAACTTTAAGGAACCAAGTGTTCCGATTCCAACCCAAACTCTTCCAAATCCCGAACCAACCATCCCCGCAAGTCATAGATCAGTAAAAGCAAGTACATGAAGTCTTATTTAGGGGCACGAGGTTCTAAAAAGAAAAACGACCGACCGGGTCGTTACATTCTCCACCTCTTAAACAAACGTTCATCCTCGAACGTGTCTGGAATCATACCTGCAGTGCTGAACAAGTGTGGATATCTGCTCTGCATGTACTCCTCGGGCTCCCATGTTGCCTCCTTGACTGGTTGGCCCCTCCACTGGACCTTCACTTCGAAAACTCTCTTGGACCATAATTGGCGATCTTGCCTATCAACAATAGCCATAGGCTCTTCCTCGTAGACCAACCTCTCATCTAGCTGAATGGTACTGAAGTCTAAAATATGAGATAAGTCAGCGTGATACCTCCGGAGCATAGATACATGAAAAACAGGATGAACACCTAACAAGCTGGGAGGTAGAGTAAGCTCATAAGAAACCTCCCCAACTCGCCTCAACACCTCAAACAGACCTATTAATTTTGGGCTCAACTTGCCCTTTTTTCCAAACCTCATAATACCCTTCATCGGTGAGACTTTCAAGAGAACATTCTCGCCGACCATAAATGACACATCACGTGCCTTCTGATCCGCGTAACTCTTATGCCTGGACTGAGCCGTATGAAGCCTCTCCTGAATCAACTTTACCTTTTCCAAGGCACCCTTTACCAAATCAGTACCGTATAACTTAACCTCGCCATGATCAAACCACCCGATGGGAGAATGACATCGCCGACCATATAAAGCCTCAAATGGAGCCATCTTAATACTGGATTGATAGCTGTTGTTGTAAGCAAACTCGGTCAAGGGAAAGAACTGATCCCACTGCCCTCCAAAGTCAATCACACATGCCCTGAGCATGTCCTCCAGTATCTGAACTGTCCGCTCTGACTGCCCGTCGGTCTATGGGTGGAATGCTATGCTGAGCTCTACACAGGTGCCCAACTCAGGGGAAAGTGCACGGTTAGCCACTAATAACACATGTATTTACTTTTAAGCCACTGTTTAAAATGTCTTTAGTCTTTAGCCACTACTTCAATAAACTTTAACTGCCCGGACAAAAATACCCTTATGTTCATGTCCTTAACTTTTGAACTTAACTTCAGGACTTCATGTCCTTAACTTTTGAACTTGGAACTCTAAGTTCAGGACTTCAGGACTACATTTCCTTAACTTTTGAACATAAATTCAGGACTTCAGGACTACATGTCCTTAAATTTTGAACTTGGAACTCAAACTTCAGGACCAAGCGTCCTTAACTTTTTAACTTGTAAGTCAAAGTTAAGAACCTATTGTCCTTAACTTTTGAACTTGGAACTCAAACTTCAGGACCAAGCGTCCTTAACTTTTTAACTTGTAAGTCAAAGTTAAGAACCTATTGTCCTTAACTTTTGATCTTGTGTAAGTTAAGGACTACATGTCCTTAACTTTTGAACTTGTTAGTCTAAGTTCAGGACCAAGTGTCCTTAACTTTTGAACTTGTAAGTCTAAGTTCAGGACCAAGTGCCCTTAACTTTTGAACTTGGAACTCAAAGTTAAGGACCAAGTGTCCTTAACTTTTGAACTTGAAACTTGAAGTTCAGGACCAAGTGTCCTTAACTTTTGAACTTGGAATTTAAAGTTAAGGACCTATTATCCTTAACTTTTAATTAGTAACAAAACTAGCACGTTAATCTTTGAATAATCATAGTGCTTATTCAAGAGTTTCTCAAAGTACCTACCAAAACCATGAATCTTTTATGTCTTCTGCTATGCATTTTGTGTAACCCAATAACATCTTTCCATTACATTAACCCAAGCACCCGACTTTTTAATTTGGAACCTAAATAGAAATTTAACATTTTTCTCCAAGTTTAGAGCCTTTGTCTGTGTCATATTATTTATATTAGTTGATGTTGTTGATGATACAACAAAAGAATAGTAGCTACTAAAAAATTAAAATAATGATTTTAGAGCTTATTTCTCCCAAACTGTTTTGACATAATAGGGACGCTTCAAGCCGCGTCAATTACAACGTAAGTATGTCTGAGGTTTGGGAAGAAAAGCAATGGAAGAAAGGGTAAAAATGTCTTCTCATATTAATTTTAATAGAGTAGTGGCTATTTTTGCTCAACATTAGAATTGCTGGATAAAAAATAAATACCAGCTTAAATAGTGGCTACCCCACGTTATTTCTACCCCAACTCACTCTGTACGGCCCTCCATAAATGCAACGTGAACTGAGGACCTCTATCTGATATGATGGACACAGGCACACCGTGCAACTGAACTATCTCCGGAATGTAGATCTGGGCCAACCTCTCTGAAGTGTAAGTAGTGGATACTGGAATAAAGTGTGACGACTTGGTCAACCTGTCAACAATAACCCATACTGTATCAAACTTTCGCAAAGTCCGTGGCAACCCGACTACGAAGTCCATAGTGATGTGCTCTCATTTCCACTCAGGTATAGTCATCTACTAGAGTAGGCCTCTTGGCCTCTGGTGCTCATACTTAACCTGCTGGCAATTTAGGCATCTAGCTACATACTCCACTATGTCTTTCTTCATCCGCCACCACCAATAATGCCGCCTCAGGTCACGATACATCTTCATAGCACCTGGATGAATAGAATGACGTGAACTGTGTGCATCCTCTAGAATCCTATCCCTAAGGCCATCAACATTAGGAACACATAAGTGACCTTGAAGTCACAGGACACCATCCTCGCCAATAGAAACCTCCTTGGAACCACCCTATAGTACTGTCTCTCTGAGAACTACCAAGTGCGGATTGTCAATCTACCGAGCCTTGATCTGCCCCAATAATGAAGACTGAGCAAAAACACATGCAAGAACTCGGCTGAGCTCTGAAATGTCCAGCCTCACAAGTCTGTTAGTCAAGGACTGAATGTCCAAGGCTAGTGGCCTCTCCTCCGCTGAAATGATGCCAAGCTACCCATACTCTCCGCCTTCCTGTTTAAGGCGTCTGCAACCACATTCGCCTTGCCTGGATGATAAAGAATGGTGATGTCATAATCCTTCAGTAACTCAATCCACCTATGCTGCCTCAAATTAAGGTCCCTTTGCTTGAACAAGTGTTGTAAACCGCGGTGGTCTGTATAGACCTCACAAGACACTCCATACAAGTAATGCCTCCAAATCTTAAGAGCATGAACAATCGTTGCCAACTCCAAATTATGCACAGGGTAGTTCTTCTCATGGACCTTCAGCTGACGTGCAGCATATGCAATAAATCGTCCCTCCTTCATCAATACACATCCCAAACCAACACGTGAAGCGTCGCAATAAACTGTATACATCCCTGAACCGGAAGGCAACACTAGATCACGTGCCGTGGTCAAAGCCGTCTTGAGCTTCTGAAAGCTCGCTTCACACTCGTCGGACCATCGGAACAGGGCACCCTTCTGGGTCAATCTAGTCAGAAGAGCTGCAATGGATGAAAATCCCTCCACAAACCGGCGATAATAACATGCCAATCCCAAGAAACTCCTGATCTCGGTCGCTGATATAGGGCGAGGCCAACTCTGAACTGCCTCAATCTTCTTGAGATCCACCTTGATACCCTCTCCGGATACCACATGCCCCAAGAATGCCACATAATCTAACCAAAACTCACACTTGGAGAACTTAGCATACAACTTCTGCTTCCGCAAAGTCTAGAGCACTACTCTCAAATGCTTCTCGTGGGGCTACGTGAGTAGATCGAGATGTCATCAATGGAGACAATGACAAAGGAATCAATATAAGGTCTGAACACCCTGTTCATCAAATTCATAAATGCCGCTGGGGCATTAGTCAAACCAAAGGACATCACAAGAAACTCATAATGGCCATATATAGTACAAAAGGCAGTATTCAGAACATACGAGTCCTAAATCTTCAGCTGATGGTACCCCGATCTCAAGTCAATCTTAGAAAACGTCCTAGCACCCTGCAACTGTTCAAACAAATCATCGATGCGCGGCAACGGGTACTTGTTCTTGATTTTAACTTTGTTCAACTGGCGGTAGTCAATAAACATCCGCATAGTCCTATCCTTCTTCTTCGCAAATAACACTAGAGCGCCTCAAGGAGATATACTCGGTCTGATAAACCCTTTAGCTAGAAACTCCTTAAGTTGTTCTTTCAATTATTTCGGAGCCATATGGTATGGTGGAATGGATATAGGACGGGTGCTTCGAGCCAAGTCAATGCAAAAATCAATATCACGATCTGGTGGCATGCCTGCAAGGCTAGAAGGAAACACATCGGCGAACTCCCGGACTACTGGTACTGAATCAATCGTCAGAGACTCTGCGGTGGTGTCCCATACATAATCTAGGTAAGCCAAGCAACCCTTCTTGACCAATGCATCGAGCCTTCAGAAAAGAAATAACCTGACTAGCTACACTAACTGAGGAACCTCTCCACTCCAATCTCGGCAACTCGGGCATGGCTAAAGTAACAGTCTTGGCATGCCAATCTAGGATGGCGTAATAAGGAGATAACCAGTCCATGCCCAGGATGACCTCAACGTCAGTCATATCAAGTAACAAGAGGTATGCTCTAGTCTCAAAACCATAGAATGTGACCACACAGGACCGATAGATCTGATCCACGACCGCAGAATCACCCATAGGAGTGGACACATAAATAGGAGTACCTAGGGACTTACGAGGAATATCCAGGAGATGAGTAAACAGAGATTATACATAAGAATAGGTAGACCCTAGATCAAATTATACGGAAGAATCCCTACCGCAGACGAAAATAATACCTATGATAACGGCATCTGAAGCCAATGCATCTGGTCTGACTAGAAAAGCATAGAATCTGGCTGGAGCGCCGGCTGGATGACTTCCACCTGACTGAACAACAGCTGGCTGAACTCCCCGTGCTTGGCCTCCACCTATAGGACGGCCCCTACCAACCTATCCCCCGCCTCTAGGCGGCCGAACAACCGGTGCTGTAATCATAGGCTGATAACTCTGTTGCACTGTCTTGCCCAAAAGTCTAGGGCAAGTCCTCTTCATGTGACCCGGATCTCCACACTCATAGCAACCTCTCGGTGCCATAGACTGCTGCCCTGAAAACTGGCCTGATGGCCAGAATACCTACTGGAGGAACCCTGAATGGCTTGAGGATGGTATGAACTCTTTGGCATAGCACTGGAAGAACCCTGATGACCAGACTACCCGTAGGAGGAACCCTGAATAGCTGGTGGGCGATAAGAACTCTCCGGGATCGTGCTGAAATAAGGCCTCACTGTAACACCTAGAGGAGGTGGTGTGGGTGCTGAATATGGGGGCCTGCTGGGCTGGCCCCTCCCAAACTGACCTCTTCCCCTAGCCGGAGCACCTCTAATATCCCCAGAAAATCAAGCTCTTTTGTCCTGCTGCCCCTGCTCTCTACTCCTCAGACGATAGCCCTCAATCCTGTGAGAAATCTCCACTACCAGCTGATAAGGAGTCCCCATCTCGACCTCTCGGTCCATGTTAGCCCTAATACTAGAGTGCAACCATGCTACAAATATCTGCACTCTCTCTACGTCAGTAGGAAGTATCATAAGTGCATGACGAGACAACTTAGGAAACCTCACCTCGTAGTTGGTCACTGACATCTGACCCTACTCAAGCTGCTCAAACTGGTTCCGCAGCTCTTCCCTCTCAGAGGGTGGGATATACCTGTCCAGGAATAGCCAAATAAGATGATCCCAGGTGATGGGAAGAGAATCCGTTGGCCTGCCAAGAACATAAGACTGTCATCATCTACGGGCCCTGCCCTTCAGCTGGAAAGTAGTAAAGTCAATCCCATGAGACTCCAGTATCCTCATGTTGTGCAGTCTATCCCTGCACCTATCAATGAAATCCTGAGCATCCTCATGATGCTCACCTCCGAAGACAAAAAGGTGTAGTCTAGTCCATCTGTCTAATAACTTATGCGGATCACCGTCCGCAGCCGGTCTGGGCTCAGGTGCTACTGCTGCAACTGGTTGGGCCCCACCCGGGGGTAGCGTACTCGGAGTCTGATATACTGCAGCTTCATGTCCTGGGGCCTGGGCAGTAGGGGTCTGTGCTCCCCCTCCCACCTGAGATGTGGCCGGGTCCGCTGGAAATAAACAGACCTGAGTCATGGTGTCCTTGAACCGCATCATACGGTCCATGACCTCCTGGAAGCCTGGCACTGTCATAAAGTCCACCTTGGCGGGCTCTGCTGCGGGCACCTCGCCCTGCTCATCAATAATAGGATCCTCTGCTGGACCCACTGGTGGTGCAACTGGGGCAGCTCGGGTACACCCTAGTCCCCTATCTTGGGTCGGTGCCCTCCCCCGACCTCTGCCTCGGCCTCTAGCAATCGGGGGAGCAGCTCCTCCTGGGTCTGGGACATCAGCTGTACGCATTCTAACCATCTGTGAGAGAATAGAAGAATGAAATTTAGTACACCATCAACTGCACGATAGGAAATGAATAAAGAGTAGTTTCCTAGCACCCTATATCTTCCCAAAGATAAGTACAGATGTCTCCGTACCGATACACAAGACTCTATTAGGTTTTCCCATTACTTGTGAGACCTTCGTGAACCTAGTACTTTGATACCATGTTGTCACGACCCAAATTCTACTCTAGGTCGCGATGCTTGGAACTAGTGTCACAAGTATATGGGCATCTAGTAGAATAAACAAAAGAATACATCTACTCTACTCTCCGCAATAGAATAGACAGAATAAGCAAAAGAAAAGACTCCAACGCGCTGCTAAACCACATCAGGATAAGCAGCTCACCGTGAAATCTCTATCTCTATATCAAGACCGTGCTCCTGACTGGTAACCAGATGCACCTGCCTCAGAACCTGTACAATTAATACAGAAGTGTAGCATGAGTACATAAACATTATCTACCCAGTAGGTATCCAGTCTAGTCTCGAGGAAGTAGTGACAAGGGGTCGACTTGATGCTTACTAGGGTCAAACATTATATTTAAGAATAAGGCTAAGCATGAACATCAAGATTTAATAGTAGAAAATGACAAGAAGTGACAAGTCTTTCCATAAATACATGTATTTCAATTTCTTTCATTTCAATTGACAATTTATTTTCCAAGGCATTTAAGCAGTTAAAATAACGGAAAAATGCCAAGAAATAGCATGCGCATATAATGCCGATGACGTACGGCCCGATCCAACAAAATAATAAATGTGCATTGCCGGAGGGTCGAACGGCGCGAACCATAGATGCATCTATTACCCCGGTTGTGAATCATACATGCGACGTGGTCAAATATAAATAAAAGAGTTACCCCACTCGCGAATCTTATATGCGACGCAGGTACTCATAGATACACACATTCATACAGCCAATTCAAGACTTCATTAGGGGAAAATTATTCAAGAAATGACAACTTCTCTTTTAACAGTCAAGAAAGTGATGCTTAGTAATTTAGAAATATATTCACCAAGTTCGACACGATTTAAGCCTTTTAAGTTTATCAATAACATTTACAAGTACGACAAGTAAGCAGGCTTTTGGATCCTAGACTACCCGGACTTAAGCATTTTAGTATCTACGCACGGACTCTCATCACTTCGTGTGTACGTAGCCCCCACAAATAGTAGCACACAATTAATTATTTTACCTATGGGGATAATTCCCTCTTACAAGCTTAGAAAGGAGACTTACCTCGTATCAAGCCTACTTCCTGATTCAAGAGTGCACTCAAACCTCCAAATTTGATGCCCAACAACTTGAAACTATCCAAACATTACATAAACAATTCAATCTAGGATCAAAAGTTCATAATTCCACCATTTAAGTGATTACCCAAGCTAATTTGTAAGATTTCTAAAATTCACCCCCGGGCCCACATGCTCGGATTTAGGAAATTCTTAAAGAAAGTTGTTACCCATAACCTTAGGATCAATAATATATGATTTTTACTAGATTTCATAACTAATTTCGTGGTTAAATTTCTTTTTATCAAAACCCTAGGTTTTACTCTAAACCCACAATTTTCACCAATTTCCATGGTGTAATCTACCCCTAATCTATGTATTAAACTAACATTATGTAGAAATAACTTACCTCACAATGCTTGGCTGAAATCCCCTCTTTGGAAGCTCCTAAATCGCCTAAGAAATGAATGAAATGTGTCAAAAATGACACATTTCATGTATTAAATGAAGGCACTGCCTTCAGCGGTTTCTGCACCTGCGGTTAGGGGACCACATCTATGGTCTCACTTCTGCGATGGAGGGTCAGCACTTGCAGAATTGGCTGGGCTGACTGGGGTCGCATCTGCAGTCTGGGGGCCGCTTCTACGATTCCTGGGCTTCTCTCCTTGGGCCGCACTTGCGAGGGATCGACTGCTTCTATGGTCTCGCACCTGCGGCTTGCCAACCGCAGGTGCGGTCGCACTAGAACTGGTGCACCAACAGCTCATTTTGATCTTGGACTCGCCTCGCGCGATGTCTGAAAGGCATCCGGGGCCCCCGAGGCCCCGTCCAAACATACCAACAAGTTCAAAATCATAAAACGGACTTGCTCGTGCCTTCAGAATTCCCGGAACAACATTAAAACTAAGAATCACACCTTAAAACCAATTAAATCGAACTTATGAACTTTAAGTTCTTCAATTTACTTCCAACATGCTGAAACATGCTTGTACTACTCGAAAGCCTACTAAATTTTTCGTGCAAGTCCTAAATGACATTACGAAATTATTCCCGGTCTCGGAATTTCGTTTGGACCTCGATATCACTAAAACACGCCCCAAACCACATTTATAAAACTTCTAAAATTTCAAGAATCATATTTTTACTATTGGCGTCGAAACGCTCCCGGATCATCCGAAGCCCATTCCGAACATAAGCCCAAAATCCGAAATCATCATAGGAACCTATTGGAACCATCAAATCCTGATTCCGAGGTCTTTTACTCAAAATGTTGACCGAAGTCAAACTTGGCCTTTTAAGCCAACTTTAAGGAACCAAGTATTCCGATTCCAACCCAAACTCTTCCAAATCCCGAACCAACCATCCCCGCAAGTCATAGATCAATAAAGCAAGTACATCAAGTCTTATTTAGGGGCACGGGGTTCTAGGAAGCAAAACGACCGGTCGGGTCGTTACAGTACTCATTTTTAAAAAAAAAACATTTTTGAAAAAAGAAATACTTAATTTGTTGACATGAAAAAAATACTTTTTTTACATTATGAGAAGAAAGTACTCATTTGTTGAAATGAACGAAAATACTACATCATGAAAAGAATTTACTCATTTTGTTGAAATTTTAAAAAGAGTATTCTATCTACAACATGAAAAGAAAATGCTCTTAATAATATTTCTATTTTAGGGTGGATTGTGGGTGAGGTTGGGGTGTGGTCGGGGGAAGGGGTTGGGGTGGTTTGGGGGTGAGGGTGGGTTGGTGGGCATGGGGAATATGGTGGAGAAAGTTGAAAAAGAATTTTGGAAAATATTTTCCCTCCTTTTGATAGGGAAAATATTTTCCTCCAATTGGAGGAAAATGAGTTGTTGAGGAAAATATTTTTCAAAACATTTAAGCCAACCAAACATGAAAAAATAGGAAAATATTTTTCAGAAAATTTAGGACAATATTTGCTATAATATTTAATTTAAATTGAAATATAAGATATTTTTTTAAATAAAAAGTTAGAAAATAATATTTTCCTGAATATGAATGAAAAAAAAGTTAAATTTGAATTGATTGATTAATTAATTAGGAAAGAAAAGATTTATTTTTAATTTAATAAGAAGATAGTAAATAAGATTCTCTTGAATCTAAATGAAAAGAAACTTAAATTTAAACTACTTGATTAAATAATTAGGATTTAGGAAAGTTAATCAACACATAAATGTCCAAATTCAAACTAAAGGCCCAATGAGGGAGGCAAATTGTTATAAGTAATGAGAAAGAGTTTTTTGAAATTTGAGTTCAAAATAAAAAAAACAGCTGAAAAAAAAGAAGGAAAAAGTGTTTGTTACGAGAAGTAAGACCAAAAAACTTAGGTTACCCATAATCATAATCACCGAGACACCGAGTTATTGGATCAAATCTTAACTTTTGTAACTATTTTAGGTGATCAATAGTGTTCACTTCTCTGTGTTCCCCTAAGACGTTAATTTAATAGATTTACATATAACAAATATAAAATTATGATTTCTATTATATTGGTAATGATAAGAGAAGGGTGAAAATATAAATTAAAGCATCAACTTGTATGGTGAATAAGTAAAAATTTGCTTTGGTGATAGAACACTTTCTTCACCAATCAGTAAAACTCAATGTTCAAATCAATTTATATATATATATTTAAATATATTACATATATTAAAGGGATTAAATTTTCATTGTGGCTTAGCTAAGTTCAGTAGCACGCAACTATAAAGTTATTTGGCAATTTAGGATAGTATATAGAATGAATTTAATTTAATTTAAAATTAGAAGATAATTTTTTTTTAATTTAACTGAAAATAAAGTAAATAAGATTCTTTTGAATTGAATGGAAAGAAAGATAATATTTTTATAATGATATAGCCAATTTCCCTATCTTAACTAATAAGGTTTTGACAAAAACAAATGAATTGAAAGATAAAACAACACCCCCATATTAACTAATTATAAATATAAATATGGAGATATTATCAACATATATTTCGAGTACCACTACTCCATTTAACTAAAATATAAAACAAAGATAATAAATGAATAATACTCAAAAATATTATTGATAAATTTAAACATTAATCTAAGCAGTAAAATAACAAAAATAGTGAATAATAATTTTTATTAGAAAAAAAGAAAACCTAAATTCATCTATTAATGAAATTTGTGGACAATAATATGAACAACTCTAAGTTATGGGCATTGTAAAAATATGAACAAGTTATCAAAAAAGAAGAAAAAATACGTAAATAAATAATTTCAGTAGTAAAGGTATATAGAAGGATAAAGCTTATTTGATCTTAGAGAAGAGTGTTTTAAAAAAAATAATAATCGGATAAGTCATACTATATGGATTAGATACACGTATTTAAAATCGTTATAATAGATAAAAACTAAAAAAATATTTAGACAATTGACATAATTCCAAAACATAAATTAAAAATATAAAACTATAATTTAAATTATTATATAGCTAATTTAAATGGAAATTAAAAATCAAACTTCCAAATAAATGAAATAATTATAAATTTCATATTAGAGGAAATAATACAGAAAGAGGGGTTTATAGAGATAGTGTGGATAAATTGATAGTTTGAATTAATTTAAAAATAAAATTATATCTTTTGCTCAATTAACATTTCAATTTTGAGAATCAACATTTATGATATATGTAGTTTGGATTCGAAATATTTTTAAAGTGATTCTAAAAAAGAGAATGATCATAGAAATTTAATTTAATTCGATAAATTTTAAAGCAACTCCAATAATGTTGGAAGAGAGTTAATCAATCATTAATTTACACAAGAACATAGGAATTGATGGCATATATTTTTGCGGGTAAATTTTTTTAAAGTATGAAGCTACTCAGACATAAGCTAAATTAAATATCAATTGTGTTGCCTTATGTAAAATTAATTATCTAATATTTTATAATTTGTTTTTATCTCAATTGTTTGGAAGCAATACATACACTTTTTTTGTTTCTTATTTGCTATTAGTATTTGCAGTTGCTACGGTAAAATAGATAGGAAGGGGAGCATGGACTTTGACTTCTTAGCGATCATGTATACCATGCCACGTAACATCCTCTCTTTACATAGAGGAGCGAGAAAGAAAAATTGAAGATACAGTGATCGTGCCGTAAGATCTAATTCCTTTCTACTTGACTAAGTAGTATTCCACCGTGTTGTTAATATTTATGTTCTTTCAAATTTTATAATCCAATTGATTGAGCAATCGTTGGGTAGGTATATATGTGTCAATTAGAATGAAATAGATTTGGACAGGACAAACATATAGAGGAATATAATTACACTATTTGAGATTGATATTTACACAAAATAAAGTGAATTACGAAATTATAAGGTAAGATTAATTTAATTAACAATTACCTGTAAGAACTCATATTATTTTAGTACATGTGCATGGTAGAAGAACAATATCTAAATCAGGTTAACATTTATTTAATAAGGGTAATTTAATAAACCAAACTCTTAACAAATACTATTTAATTTCTTATACTATTTAAAAAATTAATTTATTACAAAGTGAATTGCTAAATAAATTGAAATCCATAAAGTTGATTAGTTTTATCAATAATCTAACTTATAAATTGTCACGACCCCAAAATATCCAGTCGTGATGGCGCCTATTATGAAATCAGGCAAGCCACACATTTCATTTGCTTAAAGTTGTTTTAAGAAAAATCACTATATTTGCAGCAAGGGTCTCATTTTATAAAGCATTAAAATGTTTAACATCATTAAAACCCAACTAAACAAATCCCCGATCTAGTGTCACCGAGCCATGAGCTACTACAAATAAAATATCGAAATACAAAGTTGACATAATACTGTCTGAAATAATAAAATGTGATAGGAAGGTAAGGAAGGAGAAAACGAGGCTGTGATCGCCAACTGCTACCTCGAAGACTCCAAAAGAAACTCTGACAGCAAATCAGCAACCGCTACCGGGTCCCAATGTACCTGGATCTGCACACAAGGTGCAGGGGGTAATGTGAGTAATCCAACTCAGAAGTAACAAACCCAAACTATGGGCTGAGAGGTAGTGATGGACTAAACCTCAATAAATGTAATGAAAACAACGTACGAAATCTAGGCATGTTCACAGTTCTAACAGACCATGAAAGAAAACAGAATGATTCAGATATGATCAGTAACTCATGTATAACTCAATATACTCTACATGCCAATATGTCAACTATATGAAATGCACATAGTGATCACAATCTCTCACATATGAGTCCACTCAGTACTGTATATGGCTCTCAGGACCTAGGAAAGATCCATCCCAGAATATACATAAACACAGGTGACCATAGTCACTCAGTACTGAGGAAGGCCAATCCAGCCCCACGGAGAAGATCCATCTCCGGAATACAGCACACGGACAAGATCCATGTCCAGGGAATATCCATCCCTCAATATCATCACTTCAGACAAGATCCATCCCTCAAATATCAATGCTCTTATTGGGAGTGTAAAGACTCCGGGGGGCTCCTCTCAGCCCAAGCTCTATAACAAGCCAATGAAGGCATAATCAATATCTCGCTGCGGTGTGCAGTCCGATCTCATAACTGTCTCTCAATAACAAGCTCTCGGCCTCATTCAGTCATCATTCTCCAGTCTTGCTCACAAGGGCTCACGGATGCATGAACTAGCCCAAATCAATGATATATGTACAAAATTAACAATTACCGAGACTGAGACATGATAGGATATGCTATGACAGGACTGAGTATGTAACATCAATAAAACAGATGAGAAGACAGCAATAAATGACCACTCGGGTCTCAACAATATCGGCGTGAAGCCTTAACATGGTACTTAGCATGATTTCTAGCATGATCACATTAACCACATTAATTGAAGTGCAGATATCAATCCATAATAGATGCTAAACGGTGCCACGGGGTGAACTAGGCCACAAGCCACATGGCGCACGCCCGTCACTTGGCATGTGCGTCACCTTAGTCATAGTCGTATAGCATATAGTTCGGGGTTTCGAACCCTCATAACCAAGTTTAGAAGCGTTGCTTACCTCAAACCGGCTAAAATCCTAGCCCACAATGCCTTTGCCTCTAGACTCGGCCTCCGATTACTCCAAATCTAGCCAAAAATCAGATTTATATCATTAATATATGCTAAGGAACGAAGCCCACTTGAAAATTATCAAATTTAACTAAAAATTCCGAAATTGGCCAAACTCGACCACCGGGCCCACGCCTTGAAATCCGATAAAAATCAGAAAACCAAAATCCTTATCCACTCACGAGTCTACCATATCAAATTCATCAAAATCCGACCTCAAATGCCCATTCAAATCCCCAAAAGAATTCCCAAACC
This sequence comes from Nicotiana knightiana, assembly GCA_005239525.1. NCBI lineage: Eukaryota > Viridiplantae > Streptophyta > Magnoliopsida > Solanales > Solanaceae > Nicotiana > Nicotiana knightiana. The sequence goes on from ML389458.1 coordinate 83,222, forward strand.
TTTCTTCCATTTCCCCCCAATTTCCACTCCAATTTCTCAAATTAAATGATGAAATTCAAGACTAAATCATGGAATTGAACCAAAACTAAGTGAGAAATATCTACCACAATCACTCTACTGAAAATCTCTTCAAAATTTGCCTTCTCCCGAGCTCTCTAATGGTTTTGAGATATTGGACTTAAACCCTCGTTTTTTAATATAAACTTTTCTGCCCAGACCCTTTCTTCAGTGCAATCGCGTCAACCACCACGCGATCGCGAAGCACTGCCCACAATTAACCTACACGATCGCATCCCTCCCTCACGCGTTCGCATAGCACAACATCTCAGCCCCTCATGTTCCCCTCAAACTCTACGCGAACACGAACTGCACCACGCGTTCGCAATGCTCAACGGCCACACACTCACGCGATCACGACCTCCACCACACGATCGCATAGAACAAACCCTGCAATCCCTAGCTAAACCTACGCGATCGCATACTTACTCACGCGATCGCATACTTACTCACACGATCGCATAGAAGAACACCAGAACCTTCACACCAGCAAAAATATGTCAACACCAAGTCCAAGAATTGGTCCGTTAACACCCCTGAAACTCACTCGAGGCCCTCGATACCTCAACCAAACATGAAAACACATCCCATAACCTTATTCAAACTTAGTCGATCCTTCGAACCACTCAAAACAGCGCCAAAAAACTAAATCAACCTCGGATTCAAGTCTAAGAACTTAGAAACTTCCAAATTTCGCCAATGATACCGAAACCACCCAAAACTGGTCCGATTGACCTGAAAATTTGCACACACATCCCAAATGACATTGCGAATCTGTTCCAACTTCCGGAATTCTATTCCGATCCCGATAGCTAATTTTCCACTGCCGACCGAAAATTTCCAAAAACTAAATTTCGCCAATTCAAGATTAATTCTACTCCGGACCTCAAAATAACATTCCGAACACACTCCTAACTACCAAATCACCTGACAAAGCTATCCGAGCTATAAAATCCACATTCCGAGGTCGTTTACCTCTAAGTCAACTTTTGGTTGACTTTTCTAACTATAAAGCCAACTTAAGAGACTAAGTATCTCATTTCTCTCCACAATCACTCCGAACCCGAGCCAAACATCCCACCACAACATAAAAGGGCTTAACAACACATAATAGAGCAGAAATAGGAGAAAAGAGGCTAATCTCTCGGAACGACCGATCGTGTCATTACATTCTCCCCCACTTAAACATACGTTCATCCTCGAACGTGCCCAGAGTTGTTCCAAAAACCACCAAAATTTCCGTGTAACCTACTATTCACATACCCGGGGGTGATCCCACGTCACCCTATCCCATATAGGTCCAACAGACAACACAGTCGAAATTTCGAAATCTCACCTGACCCATAAACCTTAAAACCAAATTTCCACTTCTGAAATAATTTACAAGACCAAAATTCCACAACTATAAACCGAATAAGTCTGAACACGTTGTATCAAGCCATATCCTTAACCTAAGATGCAATCACATAATATACCACATGACTCAAACACTCATAGCGATAACTCCAAATCACAATAGCTGCTCAAAACAACCCAGTACCGGTACATAACCTCTTATCAAGCAATGCCTCTCTCTAACGCTTTCATATACTGCCGATGATGAAAGAAACACGAATAAACTAGCAACCATTCGTCCGATCAGCCAGTCATGGGGCTCCCCTTTATCCGACAGGAACTATAGCAGACCTCTAAGCCAACTTCCGATATCATCCTTCCAACCATGCTGTAGTCAACCCTGGTAGTATTCATTCTAGGCCCAACGACCTCTTCTCATCCAACACGACCACTCTGATGACATGACGCATCAATACAATCCAAATCCATAACCTGTGTAACTCGTGCACTCAATAGCAACACCCCACGAACTCAAATCATAGAAAATATTCACACAAGAGGACTATCCTGCCATTAACAATTACTTTCACAACACCATGCTAAGAGCTTGACACACCTCGTAAAATAAAAAAACACGAATCTGACACCAAGGATCATACCTCCACGCTCGCTACAATGCGTGATCCCATCCAAACACTGGTCCATATGAAATACTTCAAGCCACATGCTCAAAATCAATAACCATGCACAATTCGACATCAAGTACTCCAAGTGCATTGCCATAACCACGGGGAATCAGAAGATACCATGCCACACGAATCAGAAAGAACATAACAAATACGTATCAATCCCGCAATACCCAATTACTTACATTACTCAAATCCCGCTATAAAAACCAAATAAATACGCACCATATGTGCATATAACCAACAATTACCACTCCTCACAACACTAAAGGGTAACTCATAGATCACCCCAGAATATGAATAAAATCAATGAAAATCGAACGGTACATCCCTCAACAATAGCAATTCGGAGTCCACAATTCCGACTCGGTGCAGAACACACACCCGTACTGGACCTACCAATAACCCTAAATCAACTCTGTTCACCCACAATAGATAAATATTCTTCGAAGGTTCACAATGACTGAATCATGGCATTTACTAACATCTGACTAGCTTTGTTCGCATCCTCACAGACCACAACCACAAAATAATCTATTTATGAGAACTCTTGGTCTCGAAGTCCATGAAGTGCACAAATTACCATATTTGATCCCAACTACACCGCTTGGATATATAACACATCCCTAATACTCAATCATTCCATGAGGGGTACCCCTATATTTCTTCCATGTCACCAAACAACCTTGAATATTAGAAGTCAATCCAACAGGAGAGCGTCGCAGTCCCAATAAAGCACCCTTAACTCCACACATTGCCCTTTCTGAAATGTATACTCTCATCAAGCCACCCAATAGTGATATCATCTACCTAGTCATCTGAAACTGCCAATGTTGCCAAAGAATCTTTGACCTTCCTTCCAGAACTGAACCATGACCTCACATATGCAAATCTCAACTCTACACAACATACTGCATACGCCATACCATCCTATGATAAATATGAGAGCTTCATGATCCCTTCCGAGCCACAAGCAACTACGTACCCAACCAACCAAGAACTTTCCATTTGATCCCATTTAGAAGCAAAATCACTATACATTACCTGCACCTCATGCCAATAGAAAATATACATCTCTAACCGTGGTAGAAACCATTAGGAACTATCCGAATCCCATTTGTACAATACCAAACCGTCAGGGATGAATCCTTCTAACTAAACCAAGATACGCAAGTCACCAAAACCCAAAAGCATCGCTAAGAAAGACTTGTAAAAACTCATTGCCTCATAAACACCAAAAGAACTAATCATATCCCTTACCATGCCGATCCGACCTACTACAAAGTTGTCCTATTTATCCAAGTTCCTTCTGACTTACCTTCGAATTGATACTTCTCCTTGCCATAATACCGCAATTCTCAACCTAGACTCACCACACGAGACCCAAGCATAGGACCGTACCGTCTAAGGCTCGTAAGCCGCTGAATACTCTCTCAAATATCCCCAAAAGTACCACATTCAAAATACTTACCCTAAAGAGACTTCCTGCGAATCTAAATCCATTACCTTCGCTTTCTTGATACTGATATGCAGAATCCATGATAATGTAGAAATGACACAAGTCTTGGCACCCTCCAACGTAAATCTCAGTTCTAGCCAAATGCACACCTTGAAGATTCCCAATTGTTACATATAACCATGAATCCATCAGAACCATTCTCGAGTGTCATCCACTCTACACAAATTTTAATTAAACTGATCAAACCGATCAAACGACCTGACCATATTCGCACACCAACATACTAGGAAGTAACCCACACTTCGAAGCAACCAAGCAAATTCTACTCCACACACTCTACACCATTTACAGTTACAACTCAATCATTTAATAAAACCCATTTACCCATAGAGTGCATTACCACCGGTATCTAAAAATTTCCATTACTCGAGTCTTCTCAGACTCCACCTCTGCAAGTCATAACTGATTCACCAGTATACCTCGAACTGAACTCAATACCTCGCATAATCATGTAACCAACTTACCATTAGCAGCCTCCCCCACTTGGCTCAAAGCCATAGATCAAAACAATCAATAACTCTCAATGCCCATACGCTAACACCGCCTCCATATCAAAGTGAGGTTCAACTAAATCCTTCATAAGCTCATATATAACTGTTGTTTTAGACTTCAATACCACACAAGAAGATAGGTTACTTTGTGTGGTACCTAATTTTCGAGTGCTGTCTCAGTAGAAGAACCTGGTTCTTCTTGGTGTTCCAACTACTACTGTTGCGGAATAATAAAAAGCAGTAAAGTAAAAACACAAAGATTTTTACATGGAAAACACCTGACTCAAAAGGTGAAAAAACCACGACCTACTCCTCAGTAGGATTTGCTCAAATCTTCACTAAAAACTATGAGCCAAACGGACTTACAAAATAAACTCTTTTGTAATCCTAAGGATTAACTTTAACCCCTTTGTAGTAACTAGCCCCTAGCTAATTTCTACACACCTCAAGTTAACTCTAACTTGATCAATACGTACCTGTTACAATTGCTTCTATGAAAGCTAAAAGATACAATATTAAAAACTCATACTACAATCAACTAGACTCAATAATCAATCAGATGGAACTGGTTCATCTAGTTGAACTGTAGCCTTTGCATCGCACAATGATTCTGCTAGCAAAAATAACTCTGGGAATTTTGCTTTTAGACTTTGATTCACTTCATCTTTGTGCGTGTTTAATTCCAGCAGAAATACATCAAGTATTTATAGAGTCAGTCGTTGAGCTTGTCTTCCAATTCTTGTTCAACTCTACCTGGGTGAACCAATTCGAACCAAACTCAACTTCCTTTCTTTTGTTACTTTCCTTGCTGAATTCGACTTCAATTAATCAGATCAGTTTGCAACCTTTTCGCATTAGGAGACAATCTCTTGGTTCATTGATATTTCATATTCAAAACATCTCCTAAGCATATACGGTTCATGTGCCAGCTAGTCAGTCCAAGATGTGTGCTCTGATGGACCTGGTTCAACTGGTAAGCCTTTTGTCAATCTTCAAAACTATGCAGTGACATGGGTCAACAAATTCCCCCTTTTTGATGATGACAAACTCTGTGCTTAATCTTGTATACACTTTAAAGAACTTTATATGGTTTTAAGCATTAATCATAGAGAATCCAGGTTCATTAGGTTATAAATATCACTTTAAAAATATTTTTGAATAGTTCAGCAAGTTCAACACATATCTATCTTCCCCCTTTTGGCATCATCAAAAAGTTTGCAAAATGAGATACTTACCAGTTTTATTAATTATTACTCATGGCCATTGAGGCAACTNCAAAAAAATAATAAACAGAACTGAAACTGATAACTGGTCTTAAGATGGGTTATGGAAGCTCTGAGAAGCCTAAGGATGGGAAGGTGCAGTGGAGGTTGTGGACTTGGATTGTAGGAGAGACAACATCTGCTGAAGAACACCCTCGTTCTTTTCTTTCTCCTTTGCTAATTCAGCTCTAAGAGCATCCCGCTCTTCTTCAACCTCAATCACACGAGACTTCAAGCGAAGGATCTCCATATCCTTAATCCCATTTTCTTGCACCAAAGTTCTAACTTTACTGTTGACTGGTTGCTTCATTGATGAAACAGGTTCATCCACAGGAACATTGACATTGTAGTCACATGTAAGCAAAGTTTCTTTCCCAAAATAATCTTTGGTTGTAGCCATCTCAGCCTTCTTTACTGGAACCCCAAAGTGTGCAAGCACTGTTGTCAGAATGAATCCATAAGGAATTGCGTGTGTCCTAGTTTCGTTCACCACTCTATCAAGGAGTTGGATGATAAAAGCTGGCAGATTAATTTTATTTCCCCTGTCCATCAATGTAAGATCCATATAATTTGCCATGTGCCTTCTTTCTTGTCTAGGCAGTAGGAACTTGATGACGAACTCAAAGAGTAGCTTGTGCTCGGGCTTCAATTCACTCTTGTAAACCGGCCTGGGTTCAATCTCCTTCTCACTATCAATAAGGAACCTGGTGATGTTGATTGCTGAGGCCATCCCATCTAGACAAGGCCATCTCTTTCTTGTATAGTCCTCATATCCCTCAGCTGGTATGTTAAGAATAACACCCAGTTCTTTGACATCAAAGGAAACCTCAATTCCTTTGACCATGGACGTGACCCTGCCTTCCTTGACACTTGCGTTCCCCATAAACTCTATCAACTCAGCTCTTGCCAGCCTCCTTTCCATGCGAAGGACCAGGTCCTTCCAGCCTTGTATCTCCAGAGTTTCCATTAAATATTGCATTCCAGGCTCCTCTAAATCCTTCACCATCTTACCCTTTAAAATTGTTCTTTTTCCAAACATGGTGACTCTGTCAGTCACCACTTCAATTTCCTTCTCCTCTTCTCCACTCCAGTCTGCATCATCATCATAAACAACTTTCACTCTCTTTGGCTTGGTCCTGGTCTTCTTAACAGATCTTGTTTGTGCGATAGACATCCTAGCTGACTTCTTTGAAGAAGCCTTAGCCTTTGTGGGTTTTGGTGTCTCATCCACACCTGGAGCAGGTTGCTCCTCCTGTTGGACCAGGTCCGACCCAGTCTCTTCAATCTCAATAGCCTCAACAGGCTCTCCAACTTTTGCTTTTCCTTTTGCTTCCCTCTTCTTCTTGCTCTCCTTCAGAGCCTTTTCTAATTTCTCTTCTTCTTCTCTCACAGTACTACGAGTAGCTCTAACTTTTGAAGCAGAAACATCAGCAACTTTAGAAATTTTTCTTTTCTTTGAAGGAACTGGGTAAGTTGCCTTCTTGGGTTACTGACTCCTTCTTCTCTTGGGGTTATAAGACTCCCCCAGTTTTCTCAACCTTTCAGCCAATGTTCTTCTCCCGATGAACCAGGTTCATCTGTAGCTTTCTTCAGACTTGCAAGACCTGCTGCAACTTCCTCTACTATGCTTCCCCCTAAATCAGTGACTTATTCTCCCATAGTTTCAGGAATGGGGCCACAGATAACCAGCGTGGAACCATCCTCCCAAGATCCCCTCACATCTTCTTCTCCCTCTCTCTCAAGAATTCTTTCTTTTCTCCCACCCTTCTTTCTTCCAGTTATTTCGACATCAACAACAGACCCTACCAACACGAATCTTTTATCAGTAGAAGTAAATTCAGAATCGATTTCAAGATTACCTTTTCCAGACCTGGTTGAACCAGGTGCTTCTTCCTCATTAGCTGATTTGAATGACTCATTGGATGAATCTGACTTAGTACATTTGTCAAGAACAGGTGTATTTTCAGGGGATGATGGAATTTCTGGTGATTCGGAGTTGTAAACAGATGGAGAATTGGACACAGATTCAGAATTTCCGCCATCATAATCACGATTAGGTGAGGAATTAGACGAAGAAGCTGGTGGAGGTGAAGACATTTTTATGCTTTGTTAAGAGGAAAGGACGAGTTGCAAGTTTTAGAGTGGGTTCAAGAACGGGTGTATTTTCAGGGGATGATGGAATTTCTGGTGATTCGGAGCTGTAAACAAATGGAGAATTGGAAACAGATTCAGAATTTCCTCCATCGTAATCACGATTAGGTAAGGAATTAGATGAAGAAGCTGGTGGAGGTGAAGACATTTTTATGCTTTGTTAAGAGGAAAGGACGAGTTGCAAGTTTTGGGTAGTGTAATATGAGTTAAACTTGGTTTGAAGGAAGCTTTATGAAGGGAGGAGTAATGATTGCCTTTTATAACATATGTCCATTAATTTTACAGCGGATATAAAATTTATTTAAGTGGAAGTCTAATGGTTGTAGGAGTTTCATTGATTTGACGGTTAAGAGTTCCCTATTTCTAGGCTAATTGAGTGTTGATGTGACTCCTTGGAACGAGTTCGTTTATGGATTAGTACAAAGACTTAGGAATGAAAAAATTATAGATATACACCTGCTCATATGTGACTGTAATTGAATTACTATATGGAGAAGAGTATGTACCTTGTCAGTCAGGTGAATCAGCATAGATGAACCAGGTTCATCCTGTTTGAAATCTTTAAATTGCCCCAATTTACAAAGATAGATAAACATTATTAGTATCCAGGGAATCATATTAATACATGGCACAAGAGTATGGCAATAAAGACATGATGCTGAGCAATTATTAATCTAATTAAGGACCTAATTAAAATTTTCTAGCCAAAAATTCATTTAAATAAAAAAAATTTCTTTCTCTTCAATCAGGTGATCCTAATCATCCCTAATTCCAGCCTGTTTCTCTCAAAATGCTCCCTACTAAGTGCTTTAGTGAATATATCAGCAATTTGATGATCAGTAGCACAAAATTCGATTGAGNTCACATATTCAGCCTCAGTAGTAGACAAGGCTACTAATTTTTGTTTCTTGGTAGCCCAAGACACAAGGCATGAACCCAAAAAGTGAGCCATACCTGAAGTACTTTTCCTGTCAACCAGGAATCCTGCATAATCAGCATCAGCATATCCTACAAGTTCGAAATTACTACCTTTAGGATACCAAAGGCACAAATCAGTGGTGACTTTCAAATATCTCAAAATTCTCTTTACTGTAGTGAGGTGGGACTCCTTTGGATTTTCCTGAAACCTAGCACACAATCCCACGCTGAACACAATATCAGGTCTGCTGGCAGTGAGATATAGAGACCCAATCATCCCTCTATAAAGCTTCTGATCAACAGATGAACTAGGTTGATCCACATCCAATTTTGTATTTGTGGCTATGTGAGTGTCTATTTCTTTTAAGTCTTCCATTTTAAACTTCTTGAGAAATTCTTTCACATACTTTT
>ML389460.1:0-25311 GCA_005239525.1 Nicotiana knightiana
GATTTATGCTATCTTAGCCGATTAGTTTGAAGTCGTTGGTTTGAGATTGGTTTTGTTGAATATATTCTTTTCTTGGCCTGTTTACTTCTAAATATGCATGAGTACCTAATATGTGCCTTATTGTCTAAGTTGTTCACTGGTTGGAGATTCTTATGTTTTCCCGGACTGTTTTCCCCCTCTTTCCTCAACTATTAAGTCTCTTGTTTTAAGGATTGATTACTGATTTGGTTTAGGAGTTCATGAACTCTATGTTTAAATAACATGTTGTTGGTTTAATTGAATTGTTAGCTTTGTTTGTTGAATAGGCGTGCCTATACTAATTATACTTTCTGTCTTTTTTGTTTTCTTTTGGTTTCAACTTTAGTTTCAATCGATTATTAATCGATCAAGTAATAGTTTAATTAGGTAATGAAGAGACAATTATACGCTACTAATTAAGTTTACATTTGAACTAAGTAATAATACAATTGACCTAAGTCTAAGAAGTTCAACCTAATTAATCTAAAGTAATTAATTAACCTGAAACTAATCAACCAATTAGGCTAAGACTCAGTTCTAAAATAGTGTTTTGTCAGGGTTTAACCTAGACTTATCAAGACTAGTTTAGTTAGCAATGATTTCCTATAATCACTTGTTTAATAGTTTTAACCTAGTCTAATAGTCTCTTAAGTAGTTAACTAAATCCTAAAAGCTGTCTAAGGTAGTTAGTTCAGGATTAATCAACTAAAACAAATTAGTTAACCTAGGCTTAATAGTTAGTCAAGTTTCTGATTTTAGTTAATCGGGTTGAATTAACCAAATTGAATCAGTTAACTTAGATTAAGGAGTTAAGCTGATTGACTTTCCTTAATTAACAAGCTAAACCTAGTTGATTAATAGGAACTTAATCAATTAACCTTTAACTAGTTTGACTCAACCATAATTAAGAACAACTAATAGTTGACTAAAGAACATAACTAGGGTTAGGTAACTAGAGTTACACAATCACCCAAGTGAGTTTAACCTTGATTACCCAATGGTAAATTCAGGGACTCCAAGGGGGACAACAAGTAATGTAGATTAGGAAATCAGATTTTTAAGGGTAGAAAGGTCTTTTCTAAGGCTGGAATGTTCTGGAAAGGGGCAGCTGTCCCAAAAGGATAGGGGGGACAACTGTACTTGTACCCTCTTCAGCCTAATGAATTAGGAATATACCAAAGGATATCCCATTCCCAAGTCTCCTATAAATAGACCCCCCCTCCCTTTAGACAAGCAGGATTTTTTTTGGACACCCAAAAGAACATTCTTTCAATCTCTCTTAGCTGCTAATACATTCTGAAAATACAGAAAGAATCAAAATATTTTCTCATTCATAAACAAAAATTTCAGAAAAAAAGTATTAGTAGAAAAACAAAGAAGAAATCTGATTTCCCTTGGAATCAAGTTCATAAATACATGGTCTAATTCTCAGCTTCTATTTCTTTTACTTTAGACTCTGATTTTGGGAGTTTTAAGCATTCTTACTCAATAATTCTGGATCAATTCTTGTTGGGCTACTGGGTTTTCTTTGGATTTATGTTTGCTGCTGCTGATTTCTTTTCCTTATTGCTGTTATTGTTAATACTTGACCTTTATTTGGTCAAGTCTCTTTGTTGTTTTTCTCTCTAATGGTATGTATCAGTTCATCTCTTCTTAATGAAATTTTTGGACTAGAATCCTCATTTATAGCTCACTGTATAAAACTAGTTGTTCTTAATGAATGAAGTTATTGTTTCTGTTTTGTTAGATGTGACTGTGTAGATGTTTATTGGCATGATAATGACTCTATGAGTGTGATAGGTAATGTCTTGATGTTAGTATTTCTCTATTTGGTGCATGATTGTTTGCTTCAGATTATATGTATATAAATGTGATAAGTACTCATGGTCCTATATTAGGAAACAAGCTGCATTAAGGTGTTGAATCTGACCTTCTCTATGGTCAGATTCCATCAATAAGAATGCAGAAATATGCTTTCGATTGAGTCTCTTTGGTCACTAAAGAGATTCAATAAGCAAGTCTCTAGATAGTTTAGGATATTGGCATTAGGGTAGATGAATATGACTTCTTAATAGTCAAATTCACCCCTTAGTTGTGCAAAAACATTAGTATGGTTGGCTGAAGTTTACCCTTTTAGAGTGTATAAAATATGTCATTAAGAAAGGCATTAGAGTGAGGAATCTGAACCTTTGATTGGTCAGATTCATCCTCTAAAATTCCTAAATGAGCAACCCTCTATATGGTTTGGAATTATGTTAAGTTAGCATTTGGGTAGATGAATCTGACTTCCTAATAGTAAAATTCACCCCATTAATAGTGCATAACAGTAGTTTAGCTTTGCTGAAAATTATCCTTCAAAAGATACAAGTGTGTAATGAGAAGGAGCTTTAGGAAAGTGAATCTGAAGTCACAATATAGTCGGATTCACTCCTCAAGATTCTCATAGTAGTCAAAGTATTTGAATAAATGCTTGCTAAAATCAATTACATAACATAAAGATGACTGTTAAGAGTCTAAACATAATGATATCATTGGGTTTGAATCTAACCCTTTCTATGGTTAGATTCAGTCCATAAAAAGGCATGAACATATTTTGTTCTCCTATGGCATCACTAAGGATGAATCTAACTTCCTTTTATGGATAGATTCATCTCACAAAATGCCCAAAGGTCTATAGTTAATAATGTCCAAGTACTCACATTTTGGACTTATAATTTTAGATTAACATTGAAAACTGCAGGTTTAAGTCTTCGAAGGACATGTTTGCTGGCTTGCACAGGAGCAGCAACTAGTTTTGTTTTCCTTTCTTTATTTTTCCTATTAGTAAAAGTCGGTATTATTATGGTAATGTAATAGCATATCTACAGTCTTCTATATATGTTTCACCTTTTTTCAGTTGTAAATATGGACTGAACTATATGAAATTTATGATCAATTGTATTTTTCTTAAATCTGAAACGTTTATTGCTATAGTAGTTATGGGCCAGACCTGCTAATGTCACCCGAGCTCGGCCAGACTTGCGAACATGGCCCAATTGAGCCTGATAGTGTCTGAATTTCAGGCTGTGGGGCCTGGAATGTTAGACACATTACTATTTTAAACAATCTGTAACCAGTCCTTTTCTCTTCTGTTGTCAATTAGCATGAGGAGTATTTTCATTTACGAAATCCGCTGTAAATTTCTCACTACTGAACACAAATGGGTTTCAAATCGATTATCAAAAGATAGAATCTAAAATCCGGGTTTTTTCTTAGACTCTCCGCGCTAAATAAAAGCAACTATGGCTTAGTTCAGTTTTTTTTAGGCTGTTCTGTCACAAAATTTAAGAAAAAACTCCATGTTGGATCCAGGAGCTATGTATAAATACTCTTGTTTAGTATATAGGAGTAGATCAAATGGTAAAGAAATCTTGTACATGTAACATTATATTCACAANTGCAACTCATTCCACCGACCCTTAACTCTAAATAACTAATAAAATGCATGTAACACTCACGGGTGCATTTCATGTGATGTTTTTTCCATGTGCTAAAAAAACAACAAGTGTATGCCATCGTAACTTGTCCAAGATAAATCCATAAACGTCCTAATTGATTTTAAAACTAAAAATGCTCCCCCAAATGGAAAGCATAAAGAATAAACGAACATCGCCTCAAATAGGCACTATAAAACCGTCATGGCCATAGTCTTGACCACATAATCTACACTCGGGTTCGACTATTCATGTCCCCGTATTAAAACTTCCAACCATAATAAAATCACGTGTCACGATTACGGGTGCATTTCATGTGGCGTAATTGTAATACGTTCAAAAGCATAACAAGTGCACGTTCTCGTGACTTGTTTTCAAGATAAATCCATACTTATCAAAAGCGACTAAATTTCAAAAGTCTAAATATACAATAGGCTAAAATATGTAAATAATCAGACAATTTAGGCAAAATATCAATAGTTAAGCGACCGTGCTAGAACCACGGAACTCAGGAATGCCTAACACCTTCTCCCGGGTTAACAGAATTCCTTACTCGGATTTCTAATCTCAGACAAATTAAAACAGAGTCAAAATTTCCTCGGTTTGGGATTTTAAAATAAAACGGTGTCCCGGAGCATCGTCAAAAATCCGGGTGGCGACTCTGAAAAATTAAAATAAATCCCAAATCCGAATAATGTCACTTAAAGTGGAAAAACTCCCTTATTACCCTTCATTAATCCACAGGTAGTGAAAAAGGAGGTGTGACAATCGTGACTTGTTTCAAGATAAATCCATAAATATTAATAGCGGCTGAAAAATAAAAAGGCTAAATGCACAATAGGCTAAAATATGTAAATAATTAGATAATTAGGCCAAATATTAATAATTAAGCGACCGTGCTAGAACCACGGAATTCGGGAGTGCCTAACACCTTCTCCCGAGTTAACAGAATTCCTTACTCGGATTTCTGGTCGCAGACAAATCAAAACAGAGTCAAATTTCCACGGTTTGGGATTTTTAAAACAAAACGGTGTCCCGGAGCATCGTCAAAAATTCGGGTGGCGTCTCTGAAATAATAAATAAATCGCAAAATCGAATAATGTCACTTTAATTGGAAAAACTCTCTTATTGCCCTTTATTTACCGAGGGTAGTGAAAAAGGAGGTGTGATAATAGTAGCCCTTGTTTTGTCAGGCACAATGCATCAATCAAGAAATAGATGAGCCAAGGGTTTCTCCACCAGTGGGCCAGGAGGTTCTTCAAGAACTCGAGCTCAGGCTAGCTCGAGCCAGTTCGGCAGTACCCGGTTTGTCTCCAAAGAGGCTCAAGATAGATTTCATACTAAGACATCCTAGAAGCTGGTGCCTGAAGTATACATTGACCGAGTTGCTTTGGGAGTTGAATGCCCAAATATATACAATGAATTGAGGAAATTTCAGTTGGACATATTCTTTGATGAACTGGAAGAGGGCAATGTAATGATGGTACGGGAATTCTATGCTAATTTCCCGGACTATGTTGATAGGGTTGTGTAACGCCCCGACCGGTCGTTCCGAGAGTTTATCCCCGTTTTCCCCTTTTCTGCTTCATTATATGTGGTTCAACTTCATTTATGTGTGTTGGGTCAGTTGGTTCGGGTTCGGAGTGGTCGTGGTGAGAACTGAGACACTTAGTCTCTTAAATTAGCTTAATAGTTCAAAAAGTCAACTAGGAGTTGACTTATTGGTAAATGACCTCGTAATGCGGATTTTATGGCTGGGATATCTTCGTTAGGTGATTTGGGACTTAAGAGTGTGTTCAGAATGATGTTTTGATGTCCGGTGTAGAATTAGGCTTCAATTGGAGAAAGTTAGTTTTTGACGATTTCTGGTCGGCAGTGGAAAATAGGCTATCGGGGTCGGAATGGAATTCTGGAAGTTGGAGCAGGTTTGTAATGTCATTTTGGATATGTGTGCAAAATTTCAGGTCAATCGGATGTGTTTTGTCTTGTTTCGGCATCATTGGCGAGATTTAGAAGTTTCAAAGTTCATAGGTTTGAATTTGATATAATTTTGATGTTTTCGTGTTGTTTTTGGTGTTTCGAAGGCTCGACTAAGTTTGAATGATGCTATGGGGTGTGTTGGTATGCCTGGTTGGGCCCCCGAGGGGCTCAGGATTGATTTCGGATTATTGGCGGGGGTTTGAACTTAGGAAATTTGAAGCAAATGGCTGCTGGTGTTAAGCTACAGGTGTGGCCTCACCTGCGGATGGGCAGCCGCAGGTGCGAAGGTCCATGCGCATGTGCGAAACGAGGCTAGGCAGGAGGAGTCCGCAAGTGTGAAGAGTTGGCCGCGCCTGCGAAGTCCCAGGTGCGGAGAAGAGTTCGCAGGTGCGAGAATTTAGTCTGTTAGTGGGATTTCGCAGGTGTGCACCTGGGACCGCAGGTGCGGGTCCGCATATGCGAGGAAACGTCCGCATGTGCGGATTAGCTGGGCATAAAAGTATAAAATGGTGCCTCCGTGAAATTTTGTCATTCTTCCATTATTGCATCCGGGTGGAGCTTGTTTGAGAGCAAATTGAAGAAAGAATTTGAGGGTCTTCAGTGGAGGTAAGTTCCCGCATTATACAACTCGTTTCTATGCTATTTTGTACGGATTAGGCTTGTAATTTGAATAATTAAAGTGGAAAAAGGTTTGGAAAAATGGGGAGGAAATTTGGAAATTCTTTTGGTGATTTGAGTAGGCAATTATGGCCCGATTGTGGAACTTTTGGTATGTATAGAATCGTGGGAGGATGAGGATTCTACTGATGCAAATTTAATCGAATTCCGAGACGTGGGCCTGGTGCTCGAGTTTGGCCCAATTTCGAGATTTTTGTATAAATTGATAGTTTTCGATTAGGTTGTGTTCCTTTAGCGTATATTGATGATGTTAAACTAGTTTTGGTTAGATTCGGAGAAATCGAGTGCAAATTTGAGGGGCAAGAGCATCGCGGACTAGTATTGTGGCCCGATAGAGGTAAGTAATGGTTATAAATCTTGTCCTGAGGGTATGAAACCCCGGACTTCATATTTCCCACTATTTTTAGAATTGCGCACATGTCGGATAACGAGTATGTGGCTCGCACTGATTTTTGGATTGGACTTTGTCCTCTCCGCGGCAACTATTGAGTTGCGTATTTTACTCTAAATCATATGTTAAATTGTGTTCTAAAGACTGTTGCTATATTTGGGCTATAAGCCATGTTTGGGGCCTCGTGCCGACTTGTTTAGACCCCTTGGGGAATTTTTACTGCTATTTCCTCACTGTTTATTGATGATTTACACTCAGTCACATTCTGCTTACTGTTTTCGAAACTCATCCTGGTTTACACTCTTTTAAAATATAAAATGATGTTTTGGGTCGAGTACCTCATTTTACTGATACGCCCGAGGGTCTTTTGAGAGGTTCTGACTGAGTGAGGCCAAGGGCCTGATTATGAGGATATGATACGCCATGAGGTGGCTTGATATTAGCTCTTGGGATGAAGGAGCCCCTCCGGAGTCTGTTCACACCCCCCAGTGAACGCAGGTACCTACTGAGTGCGAGTGCCGATCGACGAGTGATTGGGAGGCATGAGTGGCTGTGATGTATGCCCGAGGGGATGATTATTAGTGACTCTGAGGTATGCCCGAGGGGCTGATTATGAGTGACTATGAGGCATGCCCGAGGGGCTGATTATGATACATGTTTTTGCCCGAGGGGCCTTTTTATGATTTTCAACATTTTTACACTAAACTTCTTGAAAGTTATGTTGAAACTATTGGAAAGTATATTTCCAAATAATTTTTACTGAATCGGCTTTTATGCGTGATGATTTAACGTATACATTGATGGAAAGAAAGGTTGTGCTTATTGTGAATTGATGAATTGACATTTATGTGTTTCTTGCTGCTCAGACCTGATTTATTTTCATTACTACTGAGTTGGTGTACTCACATTACTCCCTGCACCTTGTGTGCAGATCCAGGTGTTAGGGCAGGGTGAGCTGTGTATCTGTTCCAGAGATTTCTCGGAGGTTTGCGCGGTAGCTACATGCGTCTGCAGTCCTTCTCTCTCTCCTGCTTACTTTTATAGAATTTATTTTCTTTTGAGTTGTATATTTTATGTAGATTCTCATGACCTGTGACTCCGGGATATCGAGGGTTGTATTTAATATTCGGTATAGCTTTAACTCTTTTAAAAATGTTTAAAGGAAACCTTTACGGGTTATCAGTTCAGTAAATATGTAAATGGAAGCTTATTATGATTTGAGTGTAGTTTTGGCTGGCCTAGCTCCACGATAGGCCCCATCACGACTGGCTTAGGTTTGGGTTCGTGATAAGTTGGTATCAGAGCGCTAGGTTACATAGGACTCACCAGTCATGAGCAGGTTTAGTAGAGTCTTGCGGATCGGTACGGAGACGTCTGTACTTATCTTCGAGTGGCTGCAGAACCCTTAGGAAATCTCACATTCTTGAATTTTTGTCGTGCGAATCCATTTTTATTCATCCAAAAGTGTAACTCTTGAATTCCTTCCATGTATTCGAACGTGCACGAGAGCGCTTGGTATCAGCTGTGCACCGACGACTTGTGACTTCCATGGATGAGATGTTATTTTGGCATGTTGGTAATGGGCCAGTCTGGAGGACTTGAGGCCGGACTCGTTCTGTGGCTAAAGTGCTAAGATTTCATTGTGTGGGCTCATGTATTTGCGGACTATATCTCCGTTAATGTCCTTATTGACGGGACTTTGTGACTGGATGCCTATGTGGTGAGTGTGATTTGATGGTTAGATGTGTTCAGACTGTGATATGTGACAAAAGGGTTGGCTGGAAATGTGACAAGATTTATTGAGTGTTTGATTTACGTCCCGGTTTGGTATATGGCCTTGAGTTGTGAGTATATTGGAAGACCTCTCATGTTGTCTAGTTGTGGAGTGAAGCGGATCATTCTGTGGTGTTATGAGTTCCTGCTAATGTCCTTTGGGCTGATCATTGCCCCAGTAGCGTTCATATATCTGATTAGCGGTGTACTCCAGTCGTATTAGCCTCCTTGCTATTGTATTCATTGATGGCGTCCTGACATATTCGTGTAGCCAGGAGTAGCATACTCAGTATTGGAGGATGGCATTATAAGGATTCAGGGAGGAAAGGCTCTACGCAAAGTTCTCTGAGTATGAATCTTGGCTTAGTTTCATAGCATTCTTGGGACACGTAGTGTCCAGTGAGGGTATCCATGTGGTCAGACGTGTGTCGGTAGAGCTTCCAGAAGCTCAAGATTTCTTTGACCACCGCTCTAGTGTTAGATCTGCCATCGGCTTCAGGTTCTTACTGTGTATTGTGATGCCTCGAGGGTAGGCATTGTTTGTGTTCACATGCAGGAAGGTGTAGTGATTGCGTGATAGTTATGGTCTTCAAAAGTGTATAGAGAGGATATCAGTTAAGGCTAAGCGGATAAGGGTAGCTCCTGTGGGTTGTCCTAGGGTATGTGATCCTTATGTTGTTCTGTAGTAAGTTCTCTTCTACCAGTAAATGATATATGTTGTCATTTGAGTTTATATCGCTTGTGCAAGTTGGCATGACTATACAATGGTGAATGCAGATTTGCAGATGACTTGAGCTATTAGACGGGTTATGTTATTATAGGCGTTGTGAGTTATGGGTTGTTTTAATCATTGGCTTTGAGCCAAGTGAGAGAGTCTGTTAATGATAATTTGACTACACGATTATGTGTTGTGTTGGTTTCAGTTCGAGGTATATTGATAAATCAGTTATGACCTGCAGGTTTGGGGTCTGGGAATGACTCGAGTAATGAAAATTCTTCAATACAAGTTGTAATGTACTCTATGGGTAAATGAATTCTATGGAATGCTTGAGAGGTAATTGTAAAAGGTGTAGTACGTGCAGTGTATGAATTCGCCTGTTGATTCAAGTGAGTGGATTACTTTCCTAGTATGTTAGTGTGCAAACGGGCCAGATCAATTCTTCCTAATTGGTCAGTGTGATTGAGATTTATGTTGGAGGGTATTAGGAATTATGGCATTTCTACATTATCATGGATTCTACATATCAATATCAAGAAAGAGAAGGTAATGGCTTTAGGTTCGCAGGAAGTCTCTTCATGATAAGTATTTTGAATGTGATACTCTTGGGGATAATTGAGGGGGTATTCGGTTGCTTACGAGCGTTGGACGGTACAGTTTTATGCTTGGGACTCGTGAGGTGACTCTAGGGTTGAGAATTGTGGTATTACGGCAAGAAGAAGTATGAATTTGAAGGTAAGTCAGAAGAAACTTGGGTAAATAGGGAAACTTGGTAGTAGGTCAGACTGGTATGGTAAGGTATACGATTAGTTCTTTGGGTGTTCATGAGGTGAAGATTTTTATGGAAGTTTCTTAGCAATGCTCTTGGATTTTTGGTGGCATGCGTAGCTTGGTTCAGTTAGAAGGATTCAGTCCTGATGGTTTGGTGTTGCGCAAATTGGATTTCGAATAGTTCCTGGTGGTTTCTACCGCGGTTAAGGGTGCATATTTTCTTCTGGCGTGATGTGCGGGTGACGTGTAGTGAATTTTCTTCTAAATGGGATCAAATGGAAGTTCTTGTCTAGTTGGGTACGTAGTTTCTTGTGGCTCGGAAGGGATCAAGAAGTTCCCATAATTGCCCTGGGATGGCATGGCGTATGCGGTATCTGGGTAGAATTGAGATTTGCATATGTGAGGTCGCGGTTCAGTTCTGGAAGGAAGGTCAAAACAAATTTCTTAGGCAGCATGGACAGTTTCAAATGACTAGGTAAATGATATCACTACTTGGTGCGGCTTAATGAGGGTATACATTTCAGAAAGAGCAATGTGTTTGAGTTAAGGGTACTTCATTGGTATCGTGACGCTCTCTTGTTGGATCGAATGTTGATATTCAAGGTTGCTTGGTGACACGGAAGAATCATAAGGGTATTCCTCGTGGAAATATTGAGTATTTGGGATGTGTCATGTATTCGAGCGGTGGAGTTGAGATCAGATATAGTAGTATGTGCGCTTCATGGACTTCGAGACTGAGAGTTCTCATAAACAGGTTATTTTGTGTTAGTGAACTGTGAAGATGCGAGCAGAGCTATTCGGATGTTAGTATGTACCATGATTCCATCATTGTGAACTTTTCGGTCCTATTATGTGTGACCATAGTTAATTTAGGTTTATTAGGCTAATATGGGTGTGTGTTCTGCACCGGGTCAGAATTGTTGGCTCCGAATTTCTATTATTGAGGAATTTACCATTCGATTGTGATTGAGTTTATTCATGTTCTGGAGTGATCTATGAGTTACCCTTCGGTTTTGCGAGGAGTGTTGATTATTGGTTATATGCATATATGGTGCGGTTCTAATTGGGATTTATAGCTGGATTTGAGTAAGGTAAGTAATTGGGTGTTGCGGGATTGAGACGTGTTGGTTATGTACCTTCTGATTCGTGTGGCATTGTATCGTCACCGGTGTTATGGCAATGCACTTTGAATACTTGATGTCGAATTTCGAATGATTATTGATTTTGGGCAAGGTGTCTTGAAGTATTTCCAGTGGACCAGCGTTTGGATGTGATCGCGCAGAGTAGCGGAGTTATGTAGGGGTATGACCTTTGGTATTGGATTCATGTGATTGATTTTTACGGTGTGTGCCAGCCTGTTAGCATGATATGGTGATGGTAATTGTTAATGGCGGGATAATCCACTCATGTGGATCTTTTATATAATTTGATTACATTGGGATGTTGCTATTAAGTGCACAAGTTGCACAGGTTTTGGCTTAGAATTGTATCAATGTGTCATGTCATCAGAGTGGTCATGATGGATAAGAAGAGGTCATTCGACCGAGAATGAATACTTCAGAATTGCCTACAGCATAGTTGGAAGGATAAATCTCGGGAGTCGACTTAGAAATCTGCTATAATTCCTGTTTGGGAAGGTGAGCTTCATGTCTGGTTGATCAGACGAATGGTTGCTAGTTTCTACGTGCTTCTTTCCTCATTGGCAGTATATGAAATTGTTAGAGCGAGGCTTTTCTTGATAAGAGAATATGTACCGGCATTGGGTTGTTTTGAACAGCAATTGTGATTAGGAGTTATCGGTCTGGGTGTTTGAGTCATGCGGTATATTATGTGATTTCATCTGGGGTGCGTAAATGGCTTGATCCAGCATGTTCAGACTTGTTCAGTTTATAGTTATGGAATTTTGATCTTGTATATTATTTCAGAAGTGGGAATTTGGTTATAAGGTTTATGGGTCAGGATTGGATTTCGAAATTTCAACGGTGTTGTGCTATAGGACCTATATGGGATAGGGTGACGTGGGATCACCCACGGGTACAGGCATGGTAGGATACGTGGCAGTTTGATGGTTTTGGAGAACAACTCTTGGCCCGTTCAAGGACGAACGTATGTTTAAGTGGGGGAGGATGTAACGGCCCGGCCGGTCGTTCCAAGATTTTAGCCCCGCTTCACCCGTTTCTGCTTCTTTATATGTGGTTCAGCTTCATTAATGTGTGTTGGGTCAGTTGGTTCGGGTTCGGAGTGGTCGTGGTGAGAATTGAGAAGCTTAGTCTCTTAAATTAGCTTAATAGTTAAAAACGTCAACTGGGAGTTGACTTATTAGTAAACAACCTTGGAATACCAATTTTATGGATCGGATAGCTTTGTTAGGTGATTTGGGACTTAGGAGTGTGTTTGGAATGAAGTTTTGATGTCCGGTGTAGAATTAGGCTTGAATTGGAGAAAGTTAGTTTTTGACGATTTCCGATCGGCAGTGGAAAAAAGGCTATCGGGGTCGGAATGGAATTCCGGAAGTTGGAGCAAGTTTGTAATGTCATTTTGGATATGTGTGCTAAATTTCAGGTCAATCGGATGAGTTTTGGCTGGTTTCAACATCATTGGCGAGATTTAGAAGTTTCAAAGTTCATAGGTTTGAACTTGATGTAATTTTGGTGTTTTCGTAATGTTTTTGGTGTTTCGAAGGATCGACTAAGTTTGAATGATGCTATGGGGTGTGTTGGTATGTTTGGTTGGGGCCCGAGGGGCTCAGGATTGGTTTCGGATGGTTGGCGGGGGTTTGAATTTAGGAAATTTGTAGCAAATGGCTGCTGGTGTTAAGCTACTGGTGTGGCCGCACCTACAGATGGTCAGCCGCAGGTGCGACGCTGCAAGTGCGAAGGTCCATGCGCAGGTCCAAAATGAGGCTAGGCAGGAGGAGTCCGCAGGTGCGAAGAGTTGGCCGCGCCCGCGAAGCCACAGGTGCGGAGAAGAGATCGCAAGTGCGAGAGTTTGGTCCCTTAGTGGGATTTCGCAGGTGCGGATTAGCTGGGCAGAACAGTGTAAAATGGTGCCTCCACGAAATTTTGGTCATTATTCCATTGTTGCATGCGGGTGGAGCTTGTTTGAGAGAAAATTTAAGAAAGAATTCGAGGGTCTTTAGTGGAGGTAAGTTCCCTGATTATAAAACTCTTTTCTATGCTATTTTGTATGGATTAGGCTTGTAATTTGAAGAATTAAAGTGGAAAAAGGTTTGGGAAAATAGGGAGGGAATTCTGAAATTCTTTTGGTGATTTGAGTAGGCAATTATGGCCCGATTGTGGAACTTTTGGTATGTATAGAATCGTGGGAGGATGAGGATTCTAGTGATGTAAATTTTATCGAATTTCGAGACGTGGGCTCGGGGCTTGGGTTTGGCCAAATTTCGAGATTTTTGTATAATTTGATAGTGTTCGATTGGGTTGTGTTCCTTTAGCGTATATTGATGATTTTAAACTGGTTTTGGTTGGATTCAGAGCACACTTTGAGGGGCAAGAGCATCGCGGACTAGTATTGTAGCCCGGTGGAGGTAATTAGTGGTTATAAATCTTGTCCTGAGGGTATGAAACCCCGGACTTCATATTTCCCACTGTTTTTAGAATTGCGCACATGTCGGATAATGAGTATGTGGCGCGCATTGATTTTTGGATTGGACTTGGTCCTCTCCGCGGCAACTATTGAGTTGCGTATTTTACTCTAAATCATATGTTAAACTATGTTCCAAAGACTATTGCTATATTTGGGCTATAAGCCATGTTTGGGGCCTCGTGCCGACTTGTTTAGACCCCTTGGGGGCTTTTTACTGCTATTTCCTCACTTTTTACTGATGATTTACACTCAGTCACATTATGCTTATTGTTTTCGAAAGTCAGCCTGGTTTACACTATTTTAAGATATAAAATGATGTTTTGGGTTGAGTACCCCCTTTTATTGATACGCCCGAGGGGATTTTGAGAGGTTCTGACTGAGTGAGACCGAGGGCCTGATTGTGAGGTATGATACGCCACAAGGTGGCTTGATATTAGCGCTTGGGCTGAAGGAGCCCCTACAAGTCTGCACGCACCCCCAGTGAGCGCAGGTACCTACTGAGTGCGAGTGCTGAGTGCCGAGTGATTGGGAGGCATGAGTGGCTGTGAGGTATGCCCGAGGGGATGATTATTAGTGACTCTGAGGTATGCCCGAGGGGCTGATTATGAGTGACTACGAGGCATGCCCGAGGGGCTGATTATGATACATGTTTTTATCCGAGGGGCTACTTATGATTTTACAACTTTCACTCTGAACTTATGAAATATGTTTTGCCCGAGGGGCCTTTTTCTGATTTTCAGCATTTTCACACTAAACTTCTTGAAAGTTATGTTGACACTATTGGCAAGTATATTTCCAAATGATTTGTACTGAAATCGGCTTTTAAGCGTGATGATTTAACGTATACATTATTGGAAAGAAAGGTTGTGCTTATTGTGAATTGATGAATTGACATTTATGTGTTTCTTGCTGCTCACACCTGATTTTTTCATTACTACTGAGTTGGTGTACTCACATTACTCCCTGCACCTTGTGTGCAAATCCAGGTGTAAGGACAGGGTGAGCTGTGCATCTGTTCCAGAGATTTCTAGGAGGTTTGCGAGGTAGTTGCATGCATCCGCAGTCCTGCTCTCTCTCCTGCTTACTATTATAGAATTTATTTTCTTTTGAGTTGTATATTTTATGTAGATGCTCATGACCGGTGAATCCGGGATCTCGGGGGTTGTATTTAATATTCGGTATAGTTCTAACTATTTTAAAAATATTTAAAGGAAACCTTTACGAGTTATCAGCTTAGTAAATATGTAAATGGAAGCTTATTATGATTTGAGTGTAGTTTTGGTTGACCTAGTTCCACGACAGGCACCATCACGACTGGCTTAGTTTCCGGGCTAGCAAAATCACAGTTGGGAAAGAACAGGCCGTGGCAGATGATGAT
Organism: Nicotiana knightiana; assembly: GCA_005239525.1. Classification (NCBI taxonomy): domain Eukaryota; kingdom Viridiplantae; phylum Streptophyta; class Magnoliopsida; order Solanales; family Solanaceae; genus Nicotiana; species Nicotiana knightiana. The sequence goes on from ML389460.1 coordinate 14,784, forward strand.
GATGATGATGTCGATGATGAGTATGATGAGGGGGCTATGCATGCCGCCTCCCCACCGGTGCAGATTGCTGATGAGGCGTGCCCATCACAGGCCCGTCGGAGTACCTGATTGTCAGCCTTTGAACAGGATATGGCTGGCTTACGCACTTCCGTCAATGACCTAAGTACTAGAGTTGACACTCTGGCTACTCAAAGTGCTAGGTCAGAGAAGAAAATCATGGGCTGGCTACGGGCGCCAGGACGAGCATGTCACCTCGATCCGGGCGCTGTCTCCGATCAGGACTGAGCACCAGGGAAGTCCCCTTACCTTACTTTGCTTTATTTTCTTTGACATGGGTACATGCCAAATCTTTATGTGTGGGGTGGGGGATGGTTGTTGTTGTTGTACTATCGTATATATTTGTTTGGTATTTTGATTTGTTGTTAATTAACTTCGACTTGGCCCGAAGACGGACACCTCTCGACGGGTCTCTTGAGGGACTTTTGCCGAATGAAAAAAAAACAAAAATATTTTCTTTTGTTAGTAGTGTATCAACTCCCCCTTGGTTTTTCTTTAAACCACGGTCCTTTTCCAAGGGTTTTCATTTGAACCAGGTGTAGTTAGTTTTTTCTTTTTTAGTTTAGAATTTTTGGGCGAGGAAAAGAATAGAAATACGATCCCTTAACTCCGTAGTACCTTGAATATAGATTGACTTAGCATGACACTTAGGCTCATTAGTCAACTCTAGCAAGAAAGCCTTAAATTGTGTGTTCTTGATTTGGCTTAAGTACCTTGAGTAGAGCGCCTGATGATCTGAACTGACTGAGTCATGTGCCATGTGTGAGTGAGACTTTGTGTATTCTGTGCTAACATTCAATGCCTAGAACTTGCCCTATGTGTGTACGAAGCGAAATGGTAGCCTTAATTGGTCTAGAAAGCGATATAGGCGTTTCTTTGTTGAACCTATCTATATATGTTTATGTCCACCTGATTGTATATACCATAATTAACTCCTTTGAGCCTGTAATCCTGTTTTCTTTGGAAACCACATTACAAGCCTTAGCCAAGTTTTGAATTGTCTATCTTTTTGCACCCTATCACCTCTTAGAAGCACTTGAATTGTGATGACTATGGAAAAGTTAAAGTGTGGGGTGGTTGGTTGGACTTTTGAGTGGAACTAAAAAAATATGGATAAAGGTGCACGATGTGATAAGTAATACTAGAAGCCACCAGAATTGAAAAAAAGAAGAAGAAGAAGATAATGAGATGTAGAATTTTAAAGAATAAGTCTCAAATGGTGGTGGCTTTTGAAAAGATTGTGCTTAAAGAAGTAAGGGGTATAATACAATAATGAAAAGGTGGAATAATGGTTTGGCAAAAGTATGGGCTTAAATGTGAAAAATGTATTAAAGTGCTTAGGGAGGTGTAGCCACTCTTATATCCATATATATCCTACATGTACCGCAGCCAACATTACAACCAAATAAAGCCCTACATGATTCTAGACCAAAGGAGCTCGATTAGTCGAGTATTACACTACCGGCAAGCCTATGGTGCGTTTTCTGTTGCATAAGAATTTCTTTCTGAGAGTGAGTGAAATCTTATTTGTTTGAAGTCCTTAGTGTGTGAATTATAATGACTATGACTTAAGTCTCTTTGTGGTGAGTAGGCACTTGACTCGTGAAAGGATGGTAATTCTGGACCTCTGAGTAAGAGTAGGAGAGCCGGTTAGGGACATTGCGTGGCTAGAGGAAGAGTCCACTCTTGAGGTTTGGATATTACGCTGAGGTAGTCTACCAGTGTGAATTATTCTTGGTATGAGGAGTAGGGAAGTTACCTAGTGATGTGTAGGCCTATACAGTGTGGTTTTGTTATTCGAGGACTAGCAACGGTTTAAGTGTGGGGTGTTGATAGTAGCCTATATTATGCAATGTAGATGCTATTTATGCTCTACGTTAACCATACATTATTGATGTTTTAAATGTTAAATGATAACAAAATGCTCTAATTGAGGTTTTTATTCTTTGCAGGAGTTACTCCGAGTTAGGAGGATGATATTGAGTGTTTTGGGGTCAAATATGTAGATACAATGCCAATCGAGAAGCGACCGGATAAAATGAGCAAGAAAAGGCGAAGAAAAACGGGGCAACAGTCCACTCCAACCGCAGTCGGGACGCGACTGGAACGCGGTGGAACAAGTGCAAACAACAGAATAGGTTATAGTGACAGCGGTCGGACAGCGGTTGGCACCGCGACCGCGGTCGAGTGTGAAAGCGCCAGAAAATCCTAGGGGCCAAAGTGTAAAACTCTGGAAACTTATCCTAGACCTATATAAACTCAAAAAAAAAACTCGCCCAAGGAGAGGGTTAAGCTTGTTTTTAGACTCAATTGGAGGCAAGAACAAGTGTGAAATGATCAAGACACCATTAGAGTTTTTCATTCTTCTTTCTTTTTCTCATTATTTGTGAATCATGAATTATTTTATGGCTTTATTTTGTTTTATCATGAGTAGCTAAATATTTAATCTAGGGTTGATGGAACCAATTGTTGGATGAAGTTTTAACTCGAATTTGATATAATCGCGCCGGGTTATTCTATGATTGTTCAACTATGTTGTGTATTATGATTAATTGAATGGGCCCTTTATTAATCGTGTCTAATTGCCTTGTGTTGCTTAAGAAAGAATACTAGGTTAGATTGCTGTTGAACAACACCACTTTTGGGTAATTGAAGAGATTTATTACTTGAATTTAAAAGTGGGTTTAGAAATAATGTAACTTTGGTGGGATAACTCTGACTTGAACAAATTATTAGCTTTAGTAAATTATCGTAATTGATCGAGAGATAATTACGGTAGCCCATAACTCATAATTCTCATAGAGTATTACGGCGAGATTATAGCTAAAGAGTTAAGAATTAATCCGACAATTGGGGAAATCAATATTGTCACGCCCCAAAAATTGAGCGCGACCGGCGCTCAACCGAGTAAACCCGACTGAGCAAGCCTGTTAGATTTCATTCTACCCAAACTAATTCATGAGTAAAAAGGATATGAACTCCATTAATCAAATTCTGGAAGTATTTCATTACGACTTCCATTTCATTTTCCATTAACAACTTCATTCATATTAACAAAATATTACAAGTTTATGGATTTAATGAAAAACATATTTGTTTGCTGAATACTAACATTCTAGTTCCATTCCCAATATCAGGCACCACCCACAAACTGTCTATGGAGCCTCTAAGTACAACAGAAGGGTAATAAGGAAATGCCGGAAACAAGGCTCCGGCTATACCTCAAAACATGGTAAGAAAGTGAACAATAGATACATGAGGAACAAAAGGTTCAAGACCCCCGAAATGAGGTGGGGCTCACCATGTCAGTTGAGAAGTGCATACTGCTATCACTAATCATTGTCGCCTACCGTGGAACCACCTGCATCCATTAAAGATGCAGCGCCCCCGGCAAAAGGGACGTTAGTAATATCGAATAGTACTAGTATATATAGCTAAAAGTCCTATATCAAAATAGAATATCCATACAGGTAAAGACAACACATAGAGAACAGCAAGTCGAAATCAAGAAGATCCAAATACTCAATTGAAACATAACGATTTTCAGAGTACAAAAATAGTATACATATATGTATATTTATATTATTGGTTGGGAGATCATTAGCACCGATTACCACCATATTTGTTAGCACGGAGTCCGATCACACCCGATCAGCTAGGCCATCTCCCCACAGACAATGTGGTTTGACATATGATGCGAAAGAAAGTTGTTACAAGAGTAGTACCACCATGTGAGCAACATGGAGTTTGATCTCCACCCGATCAGCTAGGCCATCTCCCCACAGACAATGTGGTTTGACATATGATGCGAAAGAAAGTTGTTACAAGAGTAGTACCACCATGTGAGCAACATGGAGTTTGATCTCCACCCGATCAGCTAGGCTGCCTCCCCACATATGCCATGTGGGTTGGCCTTTTCTTTTCCAATTCACGGGTACCAAGTTCATCCCAATTTAGGGGAAAAATCACAATCCACCCCTACACCGACATGTGTAGTTTCAGGTGTGGGCCTTATGACCCACCCTTCATCGGTTTTGCTAATGATGCTCCCAAAATATTTTTTTTACACACAGTTTGCACACAAAGGAAACACACATATATAGAAATGTAATCATCTCAGAACCTTTCACATTGTACAACTCTTTTATCAGCATTTTCAATCTCTCACCACAACAATGTTCCATTGTCTCTTTGGGCCTTTCACAAGTTTCATTATTCATGGATTGATGGACGCATTTTATTTATATCCCGGACTTTAACTTCATTTAGTTTCAAGGATCACCACCAAATACCAACATATAGAACAATCCAGAAATCGTATACTTCAAGTGCGTCAATAATGGAACTTTTAACACAAAGGGTTCTTTCCAAAGAAAGAGATATACCAACCCACAATAAGAACACACGTCAAAGTCATAAACAAAGAGACTAATAACAAAGAGACATATTCAATCAAGTCATAAAGTACACGTAGGAGCAATTAAGAGTATTGAGCATATCGGGTTTTCCTCACCCAATTGGTATACTAGTTTTCATTTTGAATATGACTCAAAGACACACCATTTTTATAAGAAAACCATACTTTAAACCTCTATCTCTTGTTAATAAGCTCATTCGGAGCAATCAAGTTTATAAGTTTATATGGAATAACCCGGAATGTAGGAGCTAGGAATTTTAAGTCGATCATAATTAAACATACGGAAACATTATGGAATTTCATTCCAAGATAGAAAGTTTAGCCAACATACCTTGTTTCAGGTTTCCTTAAATTACTACAACGCACCAACTCCTCCAGCAATAATAATATATAAGGAGGTAGAGAAAGTCGATTAATAATTAGAAATACTTCTCATCGTGTAATCTCTTAGGTATTTCATCAAACACCTAACATGGGAAATAGACTACAAGGTTCTATAACGGCAATTCCTTCTCCCCTCAACCAATTTCAACAAGAAATACCCAAAATGGTTCATTAGTCCCACATACTATAACCTAGTGACACATGCATGGCCTATTTCTAACCCCAAAATATAATTGAACTCTTAACCTCTTGCATGCAAGCTCAATAAGTAGGACTTATCCGGATGAAGGATAATCTAGTGGCTAGCTCCCTTGATTCTTGAAGATTTGAGCAAGATTAGATGATTGGAAAGCTAGGTCTCCTTTCTCTTCTTCTCTCTCTCTATATTGGCCATACCTCTCACTAAAACCAGCAGAATATCACCCCAAATGAATCCCCAAAAGTTATTTATCAATACGGGGTTCGGGTTATAAGAATAAGAAAATGGGGTGCCCCGACACATTTATATGCGAGCGCATAATGGAAATGCAGTCCGCAAACATGCCGCAAAAATGGCCTCAGCCGGGTGGGATATCTGATCGAGTATGCAGCCATTATGCAGCCTGCATACCTGTTCTACGGTCGCATAATGCGCCGCAGAACTCCTATCGCAAAACTCAAAGGCAGATATGCGATGGATTATGCCGCCCACATACTAATTATACAATTTATGTGGTCCGTAGAGTGATTATGCGACCGCATAATGGGCCACGAAACGCACTCTTTTGCGTACATTTCTTTCTAAGTCCGTAGTGTAATGTCCAATCCAAAAGGTCCGAACTACGGCGAGAAGAATTATTTTTACCATTAAACACATAACTCTAATATGGACATCACGAAGAACCGGTTTTCTAGGAAAATTTACGGGGCCTTACAAATACCCTAGATCTTTATATCCTTGAATTCATCTTTATTCTTGAATATTGTTAGTTTTATTATCATTTTATTTTAGCAAAATAAATTCCACTAGTTAATGATAAAAGTCTTGCATCCGAAAATTATCTGAGCTTGTTACTAGCGTTACTAAGAGTTGTAGTAGGTAGGTTAGTTCCTTGGGGATTCGACTCCGGACTTAAACTGGATTATATTTGCAGCGACCGCTTTGTCCTTTTTATAAGGCATAGTTGGGCGTGATCATACATAAAGGTTGAGCAGGTTGACATTGTTTTACGAGATATGTATGTTCCTGTTGGTTTGATTTTGAGATGATATTGATGAATTTTATGAGAAAATACAGTTTCTTGTTTATATTTGTTGAGACAAAAATGTTGTGAAAGTCTTGGCCTGAATTGTGAGGGTTTTCATATATAAACTGATATGATATGTCTGGTGGGAGTGGGCTTCACGCTGCAACAAGGAGTAATAAGGTAGACAGGTGGGATCGGGTTGCATGCCGAAACAGGAGCAATAAGGGTGATATATGTATAGGGAGGAGCAATAAGGTGGATAGGTGGGAGTGAGTTGCACGCCGCAACAAGGAGCAATAAGGGACGACACTTATACTTTACTTATTTTTAAAAACAAAGATTTGAGAACTTACTATTTTACTTTACTATTTTTCATATTTTTCACTACTTTTATTTTAAAGTCAAAGTTTGGAAAAACTAGAAATTTACGTGAGAATTGGTTATAGCTGAGACATGAAAAAGGTAGCTGAGTTATTTTAGATCGTTTCTACAATTATTGTTTGTTTATTTTAAAATTTCCTTTTTGATTTATTTTATATTGTTCACAGGTTATATTGTTAATACTCCGCTGTAGCCTCATCACTACTTCGTCGAGGTTAGGCTCGGCACTTACTCAGTACATGGGGTCGGTTGTACTGATACTACACTCTGCACTTGATGCGTGGCTAGAATTCATGGTCTTAAGCATAATGTACCTTATATTTTATGTGTGTTTGTGATAAAAATACACGTAATATGTGCATAATGGAGTCTATTTCATGTGTAGGTGAATTGGAGATGGAAGCCGAGCTAAATGGGTGCATAAACGTCAAAAATATGCTCAAGAGTCGAAAAGGAGTGACCTGGGCTATAGCCGTTACCCAGGCTATAGTTGGGCATTTGGGGCTTAAAGTCAGGCCTACCCAGGCTATAGTGGGGCGTTAGAGCCCAAACGCCAGGCCTACCCAGGCTACAGCTGGGTGTTTGGGGCTTAACGCCTGGAGTCCCTGGTCCGGTCAAATCCGAGTTTTGAAGGTTTTAAGTGTTTCCCGGTTTGAATAGAAGTCTCCTACATGTTTAGGGTTTATCTCAAACATATAAATAGACCCAAAAACACAACTTGGAGGGGCGGATACCATTTTTGGAGAGAATATACACACAGGATCATTAGGAAGCGAAGGATTCCTCAGTTTTCTTCATCTTATTCTAGTATTTTCAATTTATGCAAGACTTATGCAATTGTGTGATTTTAGAATGAGTGGTTAAACACCCCTTGTTCTAGGGTTGTGGTTTAGCCATGAATATTTTTATTCGACATTAACTTAACCTTGATTATAGTTCACTCAATATATGATTGTTTCTTCAATTATGCATTTAATTGCTTAATTGTTTGGCCAGCAATTTGGTTCTATATACTATCTATGTTATGCTTGGGAAAGCCGTATATAGATTAGAGAATAATTGAAGAGAGTGCGATCTTAACCCATCAGGGGAGCGGATATGTGGTTAGGATAGGAATATACCTAGTCACCGTGCTTAATTAGACATCGTAATCTTAGTGCGTTCTAATAGATTAATTTTATAGGAAGATAGGCGTTAATCTATTGAGAATAGGCGAGTAGTACTTTGGGAGAAGGCTATGAGAGCAATTATCGATTAATTAGCAACCATGAGTGAATTATCTAAAAGGGAGAGTTAATTAGAATGCAATACGAGTGGTGAATTGATCACAACCCCGGAATATTTGTCTCTATTGAATACACAACAATCCTCTGTCACTTGATAATTAGTTAGTTCATAAGATCTTAGTATAAATTAGTTACATTCCTGGATTTTGTTTTGGCTCGATTAAATAACAATTAATGTGATTCAGCAAGTAGTTTACGCAAGTCCCTGTGGGTTCGACATTCGATTTAACATTATATTACTTGCTACGACCATGTATACTTGCGTGTGCGTTTGGGACCAACAACACTCTTTTGTGCAGATCCATGTACTGTCCAGCGTGTCATTCATCATTTGGATACACGAGGTATATCTGCCGGTGTCCGCAGATTCCTGGAGTCTTCTCCTAGTTTTATAGAGACTGTTTTATTTTACTCAAAACAAATATATTATTTCTTCAGCTCATTGTTTGTAGTATTCTTAGAAGTTCGTGAGTTGTGACACCAGACTCTGGGGTAGTTTTAGAGTTATATATATAATTAGTTCGTGGCTCGATTTATTTATTTGTTTATCATTGTAGTTTTGGAGTTATTCGTTGGAAATCATTAAATTTAATTTACATTGAATTTGTCATGTTGTGTTTGAGTAAATAATCAAAGGAAAATACTAATCGAATTCTAACATTGTCTTTCCTAGCAAGTGTGTGTTAGGCGCCATCACGATCCCTAAGGTTGGGAATTTGGGTCGTGACAAGTTGGTATCGGAGCTCTAGGTTGATTAGGACTCACAATTCACTAACAATCTTAATGGAGTCTGAAGGATCGGTACGTAGACATCTGTACTTATAGTTCAGAGGCTATTGAGTTAGGAAAAAACTCTATTTTTATTTCTATTCTCTCGTGCTATTCTTGTTATCTCAAATACTGAGTGAATTCTTGTATTCTCTCGTAGATGGAGAGAACACGTGTTTTCTCTTCCACTGACCAACATTCCGGTCCTCCACCAGCAGCAACTCCTAGTAGGGGCAGAGGCCGAGGCTACGCCAGAGGCCGAGGCCGCGCCAGAGGCTGAGGCAGCGCCAGAGGCCGAGGCAGGAGCAGGACTCAGCCCATTGCTCAGAAAACAGCCCCAGTCGTGGAACCCCAGATCGAGATTAATGAGGGGGTTCCAGCTCAGACCGTTCTAGGGGGACCAGCTCAGGTCCCAGAGGGGTTTATTGCTACACCGGTACTTCAGGACACTTTGGTCCGCTTAGTGAGCATTATGGAGAGTGAAGCCCGGACTGGCACATTCCCTGTTACAGCAGTCGTATCTCAGGCTGAAGGAGGGGTCCAGACCCCTGCTAGCCACACTCCTATTCAGACTACTCTTCAGATGCAGACCCCAGCAGCTAATCTTGTTGGGGTAATTCAGCCAGTTGCTACAGTGCCGATTGTTGATGGGGTAGCTATGTCCTCGGATTCCTTATGGAGATTGGACAGGTTCATTAAGCTTTTCCTTGTTCATTTTAGTGGTCCTACATTAGAGGATCCTTAGGAATATCTGGATAGTTTTTATGAGGTATTGTGGAATATGGGTATTTTGGATACCAATGGGGTCGATTTTGCTACCTTTCAGATGACTGGTTCTGCCAAGAAATTGTAGAGGGATTATTTGTTGATTAGACCGGTTGGGTTGCCGGCTTTGACTTGGGATCAGTTTTCTCATCTCTTTTTGGAGAAATTTTTACCTGTTACTACTCGAGAGGAGAAGTGTCATCAGTTTGAGAGACTTCAGCAGGGCAACATGACCGTGACCCAGTTCGTTTCGTGGATCTAGCTAGCCATGCTATTCTCTTGTTGCCCACAAAGAGAGAGAGGGTCGGACGGTTTATTGAGGGCCTTGCTTAGCCCATCAGGTTGTAGATGGCCAAGGAGATAGGGACCGAGATTTCTTTTCAGGATGCAGCTAATATGGCTAAGAGAGATGAGACGGTTCTTGGGATGGGTGGTCAGGGGTCTGACAAAAGACCTCTCCATCCCGGTGGTTTCAGTGGTGCCTCATCTAGAGGTAAGGGTTCATATAGCAGAGGCCAGTCTTCCAGGCCGTTCTATTTGGCACTTCAGGCTTCACATGGTAATTCAAGCGGTCGTGGTTCTTACATGCCTTCTTCTGCTCAGCCAGTCTTCAGTGCACCATCAACTCATATTAGAGCACCTCCTCTGCAGAGTTATTATTGTGGTCAGCCGGCTCGTCAGTGTCAGTCTTCATATCAGGAGGGATGTTTTGAGTGTGGTGAATATGGGCATATTCGGAGAGCTTGTCCGAAATTTCTGGGTAATCAGCATCAGTACCAGGGTTCTCGTACCATAGTTCCGACACCAGCTGCAACAACACCTGCCCAGCATGCCAGGGGTAGGGGTCAGGTAGCTAGAGGTAGAGGCCAGAATGTTAGAGGTGGAGGCCAGGTAGCTAGGAGTGGAGGCCAGCCCGCTAGAGGTTGAGGTCCTCCCAAGGACACAGTTCAGGGTGGTGGATGTGAACAACTAATTTTTTACCACACCCAAATTCTATACTATTTTTGCTGTAAATATTAATTTTAGGTCTAATCTTAATATTTTAAATTTTCATCTTACTCTTAATAGGTTTTATTTAAGAAAATTAAAAATAACAAAAATATTCACATTCTTAGAATATAAGATTTGTTCCTATGTTTAAATAGAAGAAAATAGATATATATAAATATATATATATATATATATATATATGTCAACTTGGTTTTTTCTAATTTAAATGTAAGTTATAGTAGTATTTTTTGTTG
>ML389466.1:0-23442 GCA_005239525.1 Nicotiana knightiana
GCTTGTAAAGGCATCTGATTCTCGAATACAATCAACTTCGATCTTCTATATTTCTGAAATATTGTTTATTATTCATTTTTCTCCGTTATCTTGATTATCAGTAACCCGTATTCATCTTAAAAATAAGCTTTAGTCAAAGGGTCTAATTCTTTGGTTAAACAAATTGGTTCTGTTACCGGGAATCTGATAATCTTTGTTTACTTTTCAAGTGATATCCTCTGAATTATGTNTCCCCAATAATACCATCACCATGAAAAATCCTCAATCTGGGTTGCCAAACTCAAGAAGAGGAGATACTCCTAATGAATCTCTTGAAACGAGACCAGGTATATCTAATAACTCAGAATTACAAAATTTACTGCTAACCATGCAGAAACAGATGAAGGAGCAGAACGATCGCATCGAACAAATTCCTGGAGTACCACCTATCATCAAAGGCATCGATGTTGATAGATATTCTCAACAACCTTGGAAGCCAAGTGCGGCACCCTTGCCTATACCCAAGAAGTTTAAAAGGCCTGACGTTCCCAAATATGATGAAACAACTGACCCACACAACCATGTGACTGCTTTCACTACTGGGGTAAAAGGCAACGACTTAACGAAATAAGAGATTGAATCAGTCCTTGTCAAAAAATTTGGGGAAACACTTACCAAAGGGGCCCTAACCTGATATTCTCTTCTCCCTGAAAATTCTATTGACTCTTTTGCTGAGCTTGCTGATTTGTTTATAAAAGCACACTCTGGTGCACAAAAAGTTGAGAAGAGAATGGAAGACATATTAAAAATAAAACAAGGAGACACGGAACTACTCTGTGAGTTTGTAGACAGGTTTCAACGAGAAAGAATGCAGTCGCCCAGGGTGCCTGAAATTGGGCAGCCATGGCATTTGCAAGCAACCTGAACGATAAAAGTTCGGAAGCCACGAGGCGACTTAAGGAGAGTCTAAGAGAATTACCCTCTACAACATGGAATGATGTATATAATAGGTACAATACTAAACACAGAATAGAAGAAGATATCATTGCTTGTTCGAGAGATGAAGATCATTCCAGATCCAGACGTCCTGAATCAGATAGAAGATCAGGTAAAAATAGGTACGATCCTTACTTAGGACCCTCGGGACGCGATATCTGCCCCAGGTTTGAAAACACTAGGTTGGACTATAGACCACAGGGAAGAGACGCAGTCTCATCCTCGTCTAGATCCAGAAAAGATCGAGATGAACGACCTAGAGGTAGTACTCAAATTGGGGATCATACCTTTAATGTAAGTACTACTGAACTTGTCTCAATATTGAGGAACATGGGAGACAAGGTTAAGTGGCCCAAAGAGATGCGGTCAAATCCAAGTAGAAGAAACCCAGATCACTGGTGTGAATTTCACAACGATCATGGGCACAAAACTGCGGATTGCAGATTTTTACAAGGTGAAGTAGAAAATTTGTTAAAACAAGCTATTTAATAGAATTGTATAGTGATAAAGGTAAACAGGCATATATGAGAAACAGGTAGGAGCCCCCAAAGCCTCCTTCTCCAAAACGAACCGTTAACGTAATACACGGGGGTGAATAAGTAAACAGAGTGATTTGCAAAACAACCACGAAGTTCACAATTACACATGGGAAACGGGCTTGTGGAGAAGATGATATAACCTTCGATGATGAAGATATCAGCAGATTAATTTTTCTGCACAACGATGCTCTGGTAATATCTTTACTTATTCATGACACTAACGTAAAAAGAGTGTTGATTGATCCAGGCAGTTCAGTCAATATCATTTTGCTAAGAGTCGTGGAAGAAATTCTACTGGGGAATCAAGTAATCCCAAAAGCACGAGCCATATCAGGGTTTGATAACTCTACGGTTATAACAAAAGGAGAAATTGAGCTTAGCACTTATGCTGAGGGGGTGATCAAAAGTGCCAGGTTCCAAGTCATCGATACTGACATGGCTTATAACGTGATCATTGGAAGGCCATGGATCCACGACATGAAAGCGATACCCTCCACGTTGCATCAGGTAATTAAATTTCCCTCTGAATGGGGGATTCAACAAATCAAAGGAGATCAGTAGACCGCAAGAAATATAAACTCTGTGGTACTCTACAACAAGAAAATAGAGGTGGAAGAATTACGAGATAAGGAAATCTCCCAAGCAGGTAACTCCGCCCAAACGGGCATGGAAGAAATTACTACCCAAATAGGTATGGAAGATATTATTGCTGAAACAGGTACGAAAGAAAATACTTTGAGAAGGAGATTCAAGTTACCACGGAAGGTGTACTATACCACACAGATGCAGATTCCAGACCGGATGTCATTCATGAATCGGAGGAAGATGATCACATCAAAATAACTACGGAGGAGCTCGAAGCTGTTCCGTTATCTGAACAAAATCCTGAGTAGAAAGTGTATATAGGCACAAGGCTAGGCCTCGCTCGAAGAGGTAAGTTAATTGATATTTAAAAGCTAATGCAGACTGCTTTGCATGGTCCCACTCAGATATGACAGGCATTCCACTAGAAGTGATGATTCATAAACTAAATGAAGATCTATCCTTCGTACCTGTTAAGTAGAAGAAAAGAAAGCAAGGACCATTCAAGAACCATGTGATCGACAAAGAGGTACATAAACTCTTGAAGATTAGTTCGATACGAGAGGTAACGTACCCTAACTGGTTAGCAAACACCGTGGTAGTACCTAAAAAGAATGGCAAGTGGAGAGTATGCGTAGATTATACTGATTTAAACAAAGCATGCCCCAAAGATTCATTCCCATTGCCTCATATAGATCAAATGATTGATGCCACCGCATGTCATGAACTATTAGGCTTTCTAGATGCATATTCTGGTTATAATCAGATTAAAATGGATCCTTTAGATGAGGAAAAAACCTCCTTTATCACGAACAGGGGGACTTATTGTTATAAAATCATGCCTTTTGGCCTAAAAACGTTGGAGCCACCTATCAAAGGCTAGTGACCAAGATGTTCCAAGAACATCTTGGAAAGATGATGGAAGTATATATTGATGATATTTTGGTAAAATCAACAGAATCACAAGACCATTTCCAGCATCTCTCTACTGCTTTTGATATTCTACACAGGTATAATATGAAGTTAAATCCAGAGAAATGCGCTTTTGGAGTGCAATCAGGTAAATTTTTGGGTTTCCTTGTATCAAACAGAGGAATAGAGGTAAATCCCGCTCAAATTAAAGCTATAGAGGAAATACCTGATATTTTAACAAATAAAAAGGAAGTTCAAAGACTGACAGGAAGAAAAGCAGCTTTGGGGAGGTTTATTTCTAAATCTTTCGAAAAAAGTTTCAAATTCTTCTCAGTTCTCAAAAAGCAGAATCAGTTCGAATGGACTGAAGAATGTCAGCAAGCCCTCAAGAACCTGAAGATTTATCTATCGAAACCACCACTGCTTTCAAAGCCAAAAGAAGGGGAAAGATTGTACATCTACCTGGCTGTCTCAGAAATTGCTGTAAGTGCAGTATTGGTAAGAGAAGAAAAAGGTAAACAATCACCTGTCTATTATGTAAGTAAAACTTTGCTAGATGCTGAGACTAGATATCCACATCTGGAAAAGTTAGCCTTAGCTTTAATAATGGCATCTAGAAAATTACGACCCTATTTTCAATGCCACCCAATCACCGTTGTGACCTCATATCTTTTAAAAAATATTCTACATAAACAAGAATTTTCAGGAAGATTAGCGAAGAGGGCCATAGAATTAAGTGAGCATGAAATAATCTATCAGCCTAGGACTGCAATTAAGTCTCAAATACTAGCTGATTTTGTTGCTGACTTTAGTAATAGCATTGTATCTGAAGTACAAAAAGAGTTAAAACGCTTTAACGGTGTTAATCCAGGCCTATGGACCTTGTTCATCGATGATTATTCAAATATAAAAGGTGTCGGCTTAGGCATAGTCTTGATATCACCCACGGGTGAAACGACACAGCAAGTTATAAAGTGTTATCCTATCACTAACAATGAAGCAGAGTACGAAGCTGTTATTGCAGGGCTTGAACTTGCACGGGAGCTCTCAATCGAGTAAATTGTGATCAACAACGACTCCCAATTGGTATTAAATTAGATACAGGGGACTTGCATCGCTCGATAGACTAGAATGCAACAGTATCTTGAAAAAGCACGAGAGCTTGTGAGATAATTCAAAACATGGAAGGTAGTGCAAATACCTAGAGAGGAAAATGCAGAAGCAGATGCATTAGCTAACCTCGCAGCAGTCACATAAGTAACGAACAAAGAGAATACAATTGTCGTTCAACTATTTCATTCAATAATAGACCAGGATAGGAATAAGGTAACTTTCAACAACCTAATCTGGGACTGGGGAAACGAAATTCTTAATTTTTTGCAGAATGGCACCGTACCTGAAGTCAGGAAAGCAGCTCAAGCACTTCGCCGCAAAGCTGCACGATACTGCCTTATTCACAACTCACTTTATCGCAAGATGTTTGGAGTACCCCTAGCTAAATGCCTCGAACCTAACCAAACAGAACTTGTGATGAAAGAAGTCCACGAAGGACACTGTGGAAATCACTCAGGGGAGAGATCCTTAGTGAAAACACTAATCATAGCCAGATACTATTGGCCTAAGATGGAAGAAGAAGCCAAGAATTTCATATCGAAATGTGACAAATGCCAAAGGTTTGCTAATAACATGCATCGAGCAACAGAATTATTACATCCAATAATATCCCCATGGCCTTTCATGAAATGGGGTATGGACATAGTAGGACCTCTTCCCACAACTAAAGGACATGTACGATTTTTACTCGTACTAACTGACTATTTTACAAAATGGGTAGAGGCAGAAGTGTTCAAACAAGTGCGAGAAAAGGAAGTTAAAAGGTTCTTATGGCGAAACATAATATGCCGCTTTGGAATACCAAAGGAAATCGTGTGTGATAATGGCCCACAATTCATAGGCTCGCAAATCACAGAATTCTTCGAAAGTTGGCAAATCAAGCGGATCACTTCAACGTCGTACCACCCCGTGGCTAATGGTCAAGCTGAGTCAACGAATAAGGTCATCATCAACAATCTAAAGAAGCGGCTGGATAAAGCCAAAGGAAACTGGCCTGATGAGTTACCAGCGGTACTATGGGCATACAGAACAACTTCAAAGATAGCCACGAGAGAAACTCCGTTCGCACTTGTTTATGGCTCAGAAGCCTTAATACCTGTGGAGATTGGCAAACCAAGCATAAGGTTCTCAACAACCATGGAAGGTGAAAACGACGACGAATTAAGGACCAACCTGGACCTGCTCGAACCACGGAGAGAAGCAACATTGATACGGATGGCAGCTCAAAAAAAATCATAGAGCGTTATTACAACCGTACAGCTCATCTCAGATACTTTTAGATTGGGGACTTCGTCCTCAAAAAAGTCTTTGAATCAACGAAAGAAGCAGGTGCAAGAAAGCTAAATCCAAACTGTGAAGGACCTTAAAAAATTCGAGGTATAGCTAGGAAAGGTGCCTTGAGTTGGAAGCTATGAACGGTAGAGTTTTACCAACAAGCTGGAATGCCATCCATCTAAAGAAGTATTACTTCTAAAAGAAAAAGAATACCCCCGTCAAGTATCACACTTTCGATTTTATTTTGAACATTGAAAAATTTTACTAACTTTTTTAGATGATAGGCACAAAGCTAACCCATCACCAGATGATGATATTAGACCTGCAAAGACGCGAGGAAATAACACAATTCCCGGTCTAGGGTTACACTTTCTGATGGACATTTTAAAAGGGTTAAGCAGTCATCATCTAAAAAACTATATACCTTCGAGTCCGGAATGTTTTTCCTTTTCAGGAAAAGGACCACAAGGAAGGAATAATCAAGTGCTCGAGATTTCATTCTTCAAAGCTCAAACACTTGGGGGACTATACAGTATGGAAGGCTAAGACGACGCAAAGAAGACTATCAAAAAGTCAAAAGCTCGAGCCTGAAGACCCATCTACCCAATGAGACAAGTGACACGAGCAGAATCGAAAGAAATCAAAAGATTTATCCAAATACAAATCCTAATGCAAAAAGCAAAAACCTTCGAACATATTCAGGTTGAAACGTAAAATGTTAGTCACGAGAAAGAAATGTACATCTTTATTGTTATTCAAAACTGTTGTAACAAAAACAGTTAGGGGAAAAAGATCATCATCAATATACTCATTCAAAAAACTGTTCTCGAATAAAACAGTTATGGATGAAAGATCTAAATCCTTGTATTTTTTTTAAGAAACTGTTGTCAAATAAAAACAATTACGAAGAAGAAAACATTTCCCTCGTACTTATTAGAAAATTTTTTCCAAAACAGTTGCGGGTAAAAACCCCAATCTTTATAAAAACTGTTACTAGTAAAAAATAGTTGTTTCCTTGTATGAATATCGAAAAACTGTTACCTATTAAAAACAGTTACGAAATACAAGAGTATATCAAATCTGTTAAACAAAAACAATTGCAAACATGAGTTTTAGACAATAACCAAACACATGTAAAATGTCATGGAAGTTCAAACAAATAACTTTTCTTGGAAACATTCTTAAACATGTGTAAAATTCCTATCACTCTATTGCATTATCATGAAGTTGAGACGTCTTCTTCATGTCAATTATAAAGGGCCCTCTTCCATAAACTATGCCTATTACAAAAAGGCACACATTTAATATGACACCGTGCCTATTATAAAAAAGGTATGAGTAGTCTAAAGCATTCCACATGCAAAACTCGAGGTAAAACTAAAACCTCGAAAAATGAAGCATGCAAAAGATTTAAAGAGTGAAACAGAAACTCAACAAAAGTTGAACTAACATTTATATATTAAAATGGCTAAAACTAAGTATTAACTTATACTTATCCGTATATAATTTTTATATACATTGTGGTGCCCATAAGTTGTCATTTGGGGACTTAAAGGAAATCCAAATTTACCCCCGATGGGACTGGGGGTAACCACCAATTGATACAAAGAAAAAGAAAAAAAGGGATGAACCAACTAAATCTTTTCAAGAGAGGGGTTGACTTCAGTGGCAGAATGAGTGGGAGAAACTGGGGATGAAGAGGGATGAGCGGCTAGAATCTCACCATCAGGTGAAGAGAGGTTATGACCTTGTTGAGCCTTCTCCATGGATTCTTAGTTTTGGCTATTTTAGCACTAAGGTCAAAACTCTCTTGACTCATTTCCATCAATGTGTCAAGGCGAGAATTCATATACGCCCAGCTCACATCGACATCAGCCACCTCTTCCAAATCTTCATAATCTTTTGCACACACTTGAAGCTCAGCTCTCAACCCGCCCTTCTCCGCCTCCGCAGCTTCATGAGCGGCCCTTAATGGAACAATCGACTCCTCTAAAGTTTGAGCTTTATCTAAAGCCCTAGAGGATCTTCTTGAGTACGAGTGAGTGATTGCACGAGCTCGCCCGAGTATTCTTCCTTCTTCCCCAACAAGTTCTTCAAGTCTCTAATCTCCTCTGAGGCACGGGATAGCTGCTCCGCGTACGAAGACTCCAGAAGACTCTTATCTTTATCAGCTTGACTGCAAGAAGCCCTCTCCACTGCTAGTTCTGCTGCCATGAGTCTCATATAACACTTCAAGGTACTCCTTTCCTCTTCTAAAGCATCCATATCAATCCTTAGGCTATCATATTGTGCTTTCCAATTATCAACATCGACCTGCAACTCTTTTGTCTCTTGGTCTGTGTTTGAAATATTCTTCATAAGCTCCACGCCTATAAGGTTAATCTACAAGAAATAAACCAGTCACATATGGTAAATTTCATATACGAGAGTGAAAGAGGATAACTTGCATCATACCTTCAAGGAAGTATGCACGACCTCATTTGCCCATGTAAGAGCACCGTGGCTGGATAGCTTTGCTTTCTCAGAGGGACCTATCAAAGGCTTGAGACATACTTCGGGCTCACCCGTCTTCTTGAAAAGGTTTCCCTCAGCTGGAACCTCTATTACCACCTGCCGCATCTCTCTGCTGGAAGACCCTACTTCCCTAACGAAAGGCATGGAAGCAGGCAGATATGGAACAATAACAGGAACATAAGGTTGAGGAGCTGGAGAAGTCACGAGCAAAGAAGCAGGCACGGAAAGTTGAAGAGTTGAAGAAGTTACAGGCAAAGCAACAACAGAAGTTGAGATAGCCAAAGGAACAGACGAAAAAGCTTCTCCCAAAGAAGCAGGAAAGACAGCAGCCAAAGGGACGCCGTCAGGAACAAGATCAACACCCTCATGAATAGGGGAATGTGAAACATAATCAAAGACATGGGGATCAATCACAGACACGGAAGGCAAGGTTAAGGCTGTTAGCTCATCATCTAAAACCATTCTCCTTCTCTGTTGCTTGTGCACTAAAACACCCTCTTCTTCTTCTTCTTCTGCGGAACGAGACTCACTAATCTTCCTCGATGAACCAAGGACATCTTCGGGATAGATGAAGCAGACACCCCACGAGCAGAGAATCCTATTAAAAAGGGAAAAAAGTTAAACGACAAAAAAGAGACTCGAGTAAGGAAAGAAGCAAGAACAAGAGCTTCACTTACCGTGGGTCTTTACTTGCCAACCATACCTCCCAGCGAGGTACTTCCAAGATTTTTCTTCTGAAGGAGAAACAGATAATAATTTTTCTACCCAATCACGATTACCGGAGACATTCTCAATAGTATTCATGATTTCTGAGAGAAGAAAAAAAATAGATACGGTGTTAAATAAAACATCTCAAGTCAAAACAAGAAAAAGTAAATATGAGCTAAAGCATACTCACGTGCGTGATTCCACTTCTCAGGGAATGGAAGATTTTCTTCACCCACTAAACCAACAGTGGATACAACAACATACCGGAGGTACCAGCCTTTATCCTTATCGTCTCCAGGGGTTACCAGCACTCTTTTGCTTCTGGCAATCAGAGTAAATACCCCTTCACAAAATAAGGCAGGAGAGTAGAGGTGAATAAGATGGTTGAAGGTAAAAGGAACCGAGACTAAAGAATCCAAACTGCTAAGGCATGCGACAACTCGCCACACAAGCGAGCCAACTTGTCCTAAGCAGATATTGAAAAAATGGCAAAACTCAATTATAACTGGGTCAATAGGGGGGTTTAAACCCTAAAGTGAAAGGATACGTATTAACAAAAGAATATCCCGTCTTGTAAGACGTTATTCTTTGATTACTATTAGGAATATAGACAGGAAAGTCAGACTTCCAAAAGCACTCCCTACAAACAAGGGAGATCTGACCCTCAATTATAAGGTTAGGATATCTTTCGACACTATCAAGAGAAGAAGATTGATCTACAAGAACTTGACTATCCCTAGAAAAAACAAAATCAGTAGGGACAATTTCATCAACTCCAGGTTCACGAAGGCGTTCAACTCTACCTCTAGACAAAGATCGAGAAACCCTAAATCTCGGAGAAACTGGAGATCAAGTGGAAGGAGGAGGAACTATCTGAGAAGAAGAAGATCCCCTCGAAGGAGTGGATCCTAGACTTCTAAGTCTACCACCCCTCCGACTCCTAGTCGGAGCAGAAGATGGCGCTAAACTTTCAATATCTATTACTCTTTGAGGTTGGTTTGAAGAAGACATGTTTACAAAGGCAAAGAAGAAAATTCTTTACAAAAGACAAAGTTAGAAAAGTGTTTCGTTGGAAGCAAAGAAAAGAAAACATGTATTTATACTTGAAGACAACCGTCAAACATGAAGAAAAAGGAAAATAATGATGAAAAATCATAATTGAAGATGTCACTTCAGGACTGGCACATCCGCAAAAAGCCCTAAAAGGCGCTGAGTAAATATAGAACCAATCCGAAAGGGACACGTGGTATGAGCATTAAATGGAAGTGACACACGACGCCTATGGTGCAGAGAAGGATACAATGATTCAAGGAAAAGTGGCGACAAAATATTCCCGCCATAAATGAATATCCACTTACCAAATATTAATCGTTAAATATATGGTAAATGGGGGGACTATCTGTATTGGTAAAAAGAGTTTCACACGTAAGCCAACTTTTGACAACTCAGCCAGTCACGTGGACACAAGAAAACGTGACAGCTGGACGTAACTCTTTGAAGAGATACGGTACAAAGAGGCACGATTCAGTAAACCCATGAACTTATCGGCCACGGGAAACTCAACTTGATCAAAACGGGAGAGAGGCACGGTCAGAATGAATCTAGACAAAGCTGCGGGAAAATTCAAGGACCCACAATTGATTACTTGAACGTTATGTAACCGAACCCCAATTACCGTTATCCTTTGTAACGCCTCATTAATGTCATAATTAGTCATTAATGAGTAACCATAGAAAAAGTCGTACGTTATAAGAATCTCATATATAAGGGAGGGGAATATAGCTTGTAAAGGCATCTGATTCTCGAATACAATAAACTTCGATCTTCTATATTTCTGCAATATCGTTTATTATTCATTTTTTTCCATTATCTTGATTATCAGTAACCCGTATTCATCTTAAAAATAAGCTTTAGTCAGAGGGTCTAATTCTTTGGTTAAACAAGATCAACGGCTAGGATTCGATCTCTTCAAAACGGGGTCGTTTTAGGGATCAGGGGCTGGGCAGGCCGGGTATAGGGATTGGGCTGGGTATTTTGGTGGGTAGAGGGAGGTTTTTAGGCTACTTTAGGCTTGATTTCACCATTAATTAAGTAATTTCAATTAAGTTTAAACTAAAAAAAATGTAGTATTTAATTTTAACTTAATTTTGTCCCATTTGTACATTGATTGATCGATTAATTAAGAGTAAAAAAGAATGTTTAGTTTGACACTCCTAATTATTTATAGAACAAGTTCCACAATTGGTCAAAACAAAGTGATTAAATCCAAAAGTTAAAACATTTAAACTATTTTATTATATTTTGTCATTAGTTAAAATAATAATTACATTTACGCATCTAATTATGCCACTTTGAATTATTTAAAAATTTAAAGGTGAATTATGGTTAATTTAATGCAAAATCAATTCACAAATAGCACTGAAATTTAACAAAAAATCTATAAAATTAATTTATTCATCAAATTTTGTAGGAATATTTAGTAGGTGAAGAATTACATGCTCACAGGTGCCCCTCTTTGCTCGGAAACACGAAGAGTTTTCGGGCAAAGATCAAGTGAGCAGTTATGAACAATTTTTACCCGTTCAAACACTCCATGTGAAGCGCTTTTGAAAAGTTTTACTGAACTCTGCTTCAAAGGTTGCATACATATCCTTTGGCTATAAAGGAATCAGGTCAGTGTAGTTCTGGAATTTTTGATAGCTAGACTACCGAATAATTGTTGTTTCACTGCGGTTGCCTGCTGTTACTGCTGCTGATCCCCTTGTTACACAAAAATAACAAAATGAAAGACTAATTAAACCTATCAGCTGCTAGTTACAAGATTCCTATCTAAGACTTGGTCTTGAGTCTTGATCTTTTGCTGACTCCAACCTGGATCTTGATGCTTGTTAGTCGCAGGTTCTGGTTTCGCCTTATCGTTCCTCGAATCAAGGCAGGATATACTGAACGGATGACTTCAATCTCGTCCCGAATAGTCCATATCTTCCCCGTTTTTGCACTTTGGATTCAATCTTCTCTTTTATCTTTTTGTTTTATTATTCTGGATCGAAACTTCTTCTTTTGGTCGTCTCGAGTCCAATGCCCTAAAATGTGATCTGCACAAAAATCAAAAACACACGAACAAAATTTTCTGCCCCAGTTTTCACTAGGAAAATTTCGTGAGTTATTGTAAGGAAATCTACATTACTTTAATATTAGAAGTGATGAAAAGCCGAGAACAACGCACTCGGAGTTATTGCAGACTAGGGAGTGGATACCCTATATCTAAAAGTAAGATCAACTAGGGATTGGAGACCCTATGTTGCAAAATAAAATCAACTAGGGATTGTATACCTTATGTTCGAAAATAAATCATCAACTAGGGATTATATACCCTATGTTGGAAAAGAAATCATCAACTAGGGGTTGTATACCCTATGTCGGCATCAACTAGGGAACGTACCCTACGTTGGAAAAGATCATCAACTAGGGATTGTAAACCCTATGTTGAAAAAGAAATTATCAACTAGGGATTGTATACCCTATGTTGGAAAAGAAATCATCAACTAGGGGTTGTATACCTATGTTGGGAAA
Source organism: Nicotiana knightiana (assembly GCA_005239525.1). Taxonomy (NCBI): domain Eukaryota; kingdom Viridiplantae; phylum Streptophyta; class Magnoliopsida; order Solanales; family Solanaceae; genus Nicotiana; species Nicotiana knightiana. The sequence goes on from ML389466.1 coordinate 12,192, forward strand.
TAAATCATCAACTAGGGATTGTATACCCTATGTTGGAAAAGAAATCATCAACTAGGGATTGTATACCCTATGTTGGAAAAGAAATCATCAACTAGGGATTGTATACCCTATGTTAGCAAAGAGATCATCAACTAGGGGTTGTATACCCTATACTGGAAAAGAAATCATCAACTAGGGGTTGTATACCCTATGTTGGAAAATCATCAACTAGGGGTTGTATACCCTATGTTGGAAAAGAAATCATCAACTAGGGATCGTATACCCTATGTTGGAAAAGAGATCATCAACTAGGGGTTGTATACCCTATGTTGGAAAAGGAATCATCAACTAGGGATTGTATACCATATGTCGACATCAACGAGGGAATGTATACCCTACATTGGAAAAAATCATCAACTAGGGATTGTATACCCTATGTTGGAAAAGAAATCATCAACTAAGGGTTGTATACCCTATGCCGGCATCAACTAGGGAGTGTATACCCTATGTTGGAAAAGAAATCATAATCTAGGGGTTGTATACCCTATGTTGGAAAAGAAATCATCAACTAAGGGTTGTATACCCTATGCCGGCATCAACTAGGGAGTGTATACCCTATGTTGGAAAAGAAATCATAATCTAGGGGTTGTATACCCTATGTTGGAAAAGAAATCATCAACTAGGGATTGTATACCCTATGTTGGAAAAGAAATCATCAACTAGGGATTGTATACCCTGCGTTGGAAAAGAAATCATCAGCTAGGGGTTGTATACCCTATGCTGGAAAAGGTGTAGCTAGGGTTTGGAGACCCTATACCTCTTCAGATTTGGGCTGATTTCAACGTTATTTACTTTTTCTTTTTTCATTTTATTTTGAGTGAATGCGGGAAAGAATCTTGGAGAAAACTTCCCTTTTGGAGTTGTTGCTGCAGAGCTGCTTCTAGCTCTTACGCCCTTTCTTTTGGTTGCACCTGCATTTTGCAAGGTTATTTGAGTTACACATGTTTCCTTCAAACAAAGAACAATTTGTTAGTTTGAAACAGTGGTTGGTTTTGCTGCCTTGATTTTCAACATCTTGATCTCCGTTCTTGTGACAAATATCTCGACCACTTGCTTGCTCACTGGGGATTGGGTTTCATCTCTAATCCCGGGGATCATGGCTTTCCATATTTTAACGTGGCGTTCGATCACGTGGGACCCAACATTTGACTTTATTTTTCCTTTATAGGCCTTTCACTTTCTTTTCCTTCTAGATTTTCAGAGTATCGGGGGAAGTTTTGGCCCCTCAAATTCTGGTGCAACAGTTAGTCGCGTGGGAATTAACCTTTTCCCACTTTATTTTGCCTTCATCGGCCTTTCATTTATGATTTTCCCTCAAAATTTTGGAGCACTTCGGCTTTTCAAACTTTTTCGAGAGGGTTAGCCACGTGGGACTCAACATTTCACTTCAATTGCCTTTATAGGCATTTTGATTTGGTTTTCTCCTTTCAAGAGTTTTGCATTTAAAGCATCGGTCGTTGCGGCCAGTCGGGATTGACTCGATGCCCCTGATGAGGCTTGGTGCCCTTTACATATTGGCTCGTGTCAAACGAGAACCCTGTAAATCAGTTTTGCCATCCTTTCTTTGCCTTGCTTTAGAAACAGAGTCAGACTGAAACAGATTGAAAGAAAAATAACAAAGAAACGGAGACAATGAATTTTGACAAGAAGTATCCCTTTCAGGGGAAAAGAGAAGAAGGACTTATCTGGAGTGTACGCAGCTTTCAATGAACATGACATGCATCTTAGACTGGATGCCTGATCTATATAAACCATCTGACTCTCAGAAATTCGTCCCGATGTTTTACCTCGAGGTCGAGAAACCTTGCCCCAGACCATGTCGATACCAGTGGCCAATCCTTTTTTTCGATTAGTAGTGCCCTTTTCGGGTTTTCACCGACTAACCTCTCTCATTTCTCTTCTCGCCATCGCCCTGTAGTGCTCTTTGCGAGTTTTCACTAACAAGACTCTCTCATTTTTAGTTTCTCTACTCACCATCGCCTCATGGTGCCCGTTTGGGTTTTCACCGATAAGACTCTCTCATTTTCATTTATTTCCTTACCATCGCCTTATGGTGCCGTGTGGGTTTTCACTGATAAGACTCTCTCATTTTAGTTTCTCTCATTTCTTGCATTAGATCCAAATAACTGTATCCTCCAATTCTGTCGTTTCTTCGTTGATCGATTGGAAGGACTTGAACAGGATTTGGGGTAAAAGGAATTTGTATCGAATTACAACTTTGGAAATTTTCGAGCGAATCATTGCCGAATTTTAACACTTGCCCCAGCTTAAACTCTTAGGGAAATATGGATTTTTATTTTGGTGTGACTGAACCCCAGGGAGAGACTGCCTACGTATCATTTCAGAATCAAGTCAGACGTAGTTCAGGAAACATTAGTTGTTGTTTTTGTTTTGATTTTTGTTTTGTTTTTTATAATAATTTTTATTTCTTTTTTTAAATAAATTTTTATTTTATTTTTTTTATTCAACACTTCAAGTTCCAAAGAGGGTAATCAAGGAAGAGTAGCTGGCTCAAAGGGTTTACAAAACTGGTAGTGTTTTGGGTAGCGTGAATGAGAGCCTTCATCATTTCGATCATGAGTATCACTACGAAAAGGTCAAACATAATACATTTTGATTGCATCTGCATTGACATCCATTTCAGCGTCATTTCTTTCGATATCCCCCAAGTACAATGCTCCTTTTAGTAGCAGTTTCCTTATGATGTATGGACCTTTCCAATTCGGGGCGAATTTTCCTTTTGCTTCCTCATGGTGCAGGAGGATATGTCTTAGGACAAGTTTCCCCACTTCAAAGTTTCTGGGTCGTACCTTCTTGTTATAGGCGCGGGCCATTCTTTGTTGGTACAACTGCCCGTGGCAAACTGCGGCCATTCTTTTCTCATCAATCAGAGTTAATTGTTCCAACCACGTTTTGACCCATTCATCATCCTTGATTTCAGCTTCGACAATGATCCTAAGGGAAGGAATTTCAACTTTCGCAGGGATCACAACTTCAGTTCCAAAAAACAATAAATAGGGCGTAGCCCCCACTGATGTGCGCACGGTCATGCGATATCCCAATAATGAAAAAGGAAACTTCTCGTGCCACTGTCTAGAACTTTGGATCATTTTTTTGAGAATTTTCTTGATGTTCTTATTGGCTGCTTCAACGGCACCATTGGCTTTGGGCCGATAAGGGTTGGAATTACGGTGTGTGATTTGAAACTGTTCACATACCTCCTTCATCAAGTGGCTGTTCAGATTTGCAGCATTATCGGTAATGACAGTTTTTGGAATACCGAAACGACAAACAATGTTTGAATGCACGAAGTCCACCACTGCTTTCTTAGTGACGACTTTGAAAGTGACTGCTTCGACCCATTTTGTGATATAGTCGATGACCACCAAAATAAACCTGTGTCCATTTGAAGCTTTCGGCTCGATTGGCCCAATAATCCATTCTCCAAGCAACGAAGGGCCAAGGTGCTGACATGGGGTGTAATTCGTGGTACATGAATCATGTCACCATGTATTTGACATTGATATCACTTTCAGACAAAACTGAAACAATCCTTTTCCATGGTCATCCAGTAATATGCTGCTCGCAGAATTTTCTTTGCGAGGACGTACCCGTTCATGTGGGGACCGCATACTCTTGAATGTACTTCGTTCATAATCTTTTCAGATTCTTTGGCACCCATGCACCTTAACAAATTCATATCTGGAGTCCTTTTGTACAACACTTCTCCGCTTAAGAAGAAACTGATGGCGAGTCTTCTGATGGTTCTTTTTTGATCCCCATTGGCCTGCTCCGGGTATTCTTTTATTTTCAAAAATCTTTTGATAGCATGATAGCATGGTTGGGCATCAGGCTCTATTTCGACCATGTTACAATAGCCATGTCTTTATTTCATTTGAATTTCTAACGGGTCAATGTAGACATTACCAAGATATGGCAGCATTGCAGCTAGGGTAGCCAGTGCATCAGCTAACTCATTGTGGCATCGAGGAATATATCTGAACTCGACGACTTTGAATCGTTGGCTAAGATCTTCCACATGTTGTCCGTATGGAAGGATCTTAACATCTCGAGTTTCCCACTCTCGCTGAGCTTGCTTGATGATCAAATCCGAATCTCCAATGGTTAATAACTTTTCCACATCCATATCAATGGCCATGTTCATGCCCTTTATACAAGCTTCGTATTTGGCAGTATTGTTTGTACAGAAGAACCGGAGATGGGCCGTGGCTGGATAGTGTTTTCCCGTGGGCGAAATCAAGATTGCCCCACTCCCAACGCCTTTGGCATTGACTGCTCCGTCGAAGAACATTTTCCAGGTATTAGTGTCTTCTGAGATTATTTTGACCGAATTGACTTCCTCATCCGGGAAATAAGTGCTTAAAGGTTGGTATTCATCGTCAATCGGGTTCTGAGCCAAATGATCGGCCAAGGCTTGCTATTTCATGGCTATGCGGGTGACATAGACAATGTCAAATTCCGTGAGCAATATTTGCCATTTTGCTAACCTTCCTGTGGGAATTGGTTTTTGGAATATGTATTTTAGAAAATCCAACCTGGTTATGAGGTATGTGGTATAATTCAGCAAATAATGTCTGAGCTTTTGAGCAACCCAAGTTAGGGCACAACAAGTTCTCTCCAGCAGAGTGTATTTGGCTTCATAGCCAGTGAATTTCTTGCTCAGATAGTAGATGACTTGCTCTTTCTTCCCGGTAACATCATGCTGCCCGAGGACACAACCAAAAGAATTTTCCACGACTGTTAGGTACAGGAACAGAGGTCTTCCTGGTTCAGGCGGGCGCACTAGCGGATTCGACAATATTTCTTGATTTTATCGAAGGCTTCTTGGCATTCGGCTGTCCATTTGATCGCTGCATCTTTCTTTAAGAGCTTGAATATCGGCTCACATGTGGTTGTAAGCTGCGCAATAAAACGATTGATATAGTTCAACCTTCCTAATAAACTCATGACCTCTTTCTTAGTCTTTGGAGGTGTCAAATCTCAGATGGACTTTATATTCGTCGGATCTAACTCAATGCCTCTGCGGCTAACTATAAACCCCAAGAGTTTCCCGGAGGGAACACCAAATGCACATATAGCAGGGTTCAATTTCAAGTCATATTTGCGTAGCCGCTCAAAAAAAATTCTCAAGTCTCGGATATGGTCCTCCTGTGTTCTGGATTTAATAATGACATCATCAACGTACACCTCAATCTCTTGGTGCATCATGTCATGGAAAAGGGTAGTCATGGCTCTCATATAGGTTGCCCCGACATTTTTCAAATCGAACGGCATAACCCTATAACAATAAGTCCCCCATGGTGTAATGAAAGCTATCTTTTCTGCATCTTCCCCATCCATTAGGACCTGGTGATAACCGGCATAACAATCCACAAACGACTGTACCTCATGTTTGGCACAATTGTCGACAAGGATATGGATGTTTGGTAGAGGGAAATTGTCTTTGGGACTTGATTTGTTCAAATCCATATAATCAACACATACTCGGAGCTTCCCGTCCTTTTTCAGTACTGGGACTACGTTGGCTAGCCATGTGGTGTATCTGACTACTCGGATTACACCGACTTTTAATTGTTTGGTGACTTCTTCTTTAATTTTGTCACTGATATCTGTTTTGAATTTTCTTTGCTTTTGTTGGACGGGAGGGCAATCAGGATGAGTTGGTAATTTGTGTACCACTAAATCAACACTTAGTCCGGGCATATCATCATAGGACCAAGCGAACACATCTTTGAATTCGAACAGAAGTTGAATCAATGTGTCCCTAGTTTTCTCATCCGTGTGAATACTTATCATGGTTTCTCGAACCACTTCTGGATTACCAAAATTAACTGGCTCAGTTTCGTTTAGGTTTGGCTTGGGCTTATTCTCAAATTGTTCCAATTCTCTATTATTTCTCTAAAAGCCTCATCTTCGTCATATTCTGGTTCTTGATCCATTATTTCGAGATTAGACAACATATTAAGATCAGAATATAAAGTCCGCAAGCATGTCATGTTATTTAAGGCCGCATCATTAGGACTGAAAATAAGAAAAATAACAAAATTAGAAAGAATAATAGACGATGAAATTTTGATTTCATTTTATTGAATTTGAAGATAACAGGGGTTTTACATCGTAATTTAAAGACAATAAAATTAAAAACACTCGAGTTACACCCTGAAATAACTCGAAGTGCAGAAAGGATAGCAAAACATGAACTACCAAGATTCCCGTCTGATTGGGAAGGGAGTAGCTTTCCAGTTCTGCAGTTTGGCATTCAGACCCATGTATTGCACCTCTGCGGTGCTCGAGCCTTCTCCTGGCTGAACTAGGTGAGCCTCATATAACATTCATCTCATGGCCCCGCAGATTTCTTCAATTTCTTCGGTCGTAAAGGCCTCCTCTTCTTCTTCTTCTTCAACGTACTGTGGTTTGATGAAGGACTCAGTGATGTGTGGGACTGGCTGAGGCAAGTCCCATCCATGGTTTTTACGTTCGTTGGCCCATTTCACATCATCGTCTGTGGCCTGGAATCCGATGCCAAAGAATTTTTCGGTGGCAAGCAGAGAGATTGGCTCGGTAATTCCTTGTAAGGATACCCCAAGCCTCTTTCCGGTTTTGTACCCCTGTCGGATCATGTCATTAGCGACCATGATTGATGCATTAGATAAACATGGCTGTGGGCACGGAACACATTCCTCGTGCTGATCAACAAGCACAATCTCAAAGGCTTGGTAAACAATATGTGCACTACCTTCTCTGGCCTCGAGGCAGGGGACGGAGGGATCCCTGTATATTGATTGTTCATCCTCTCCGTGGACTACTATCTCCTGATTCTCATGTTCAAATTTGACCATCTGGTGGAGAGTAGATGGAACTGCCCCAGTAGCGTGGATCCAAGGTCTTCCTAGCAGGAAGTTATAAGAGGTGTCCATATCCAGGATTTGGAAGGTTACCGTGAAATCCACAGGGCCAATCGTCATGACTAAGTCAATTTCGCCAATGGTGTCCCTTTTGATACCGTCAAAGGCGTGGAATAAAACATTATTTGGCCTGATTCTCTCAGTGCTGATTTCCATTCTTTGAAGTGTTGACAGGGGGCAAATGTCACGACCCAAACTGGAGGATCATGACTAGCACCCGGGCCATACTTGCCGAGCACCAACATACATTTTATCTAACCTTCTTATTATCTTTAAGGGATAACGAGATCAATATAATGGTAGATATGGATCATGAACATACATCACATAGGATGACAAGATTTCTAAGAAACTACATAAAAGGTACGAGCTACAACACTGCAATGAAAGACTATACAACAAAAATTAGCCAACAAGGCATACCAAACTATACATGAGGCGACACCTATCTATGAGCCTCTAAAGGAGCATAAGTAATGCAACATAGCCGGAACAGGTCCCCAACATACCCATAATATCTATAACAAAAATGCATATCAAGACCACGGCAAGTCCGGAGAAGGGATCTCGCCTATAACCGCTGAACTAGAAAGCCTATTGTGGTGCGGGAGCTGTGTCTACCTGTCTATCAGGACCAGCAGCACGACATGCAGCGTCCAAAAATAAAATGACGTCAGTACGAATAAAGTACTGAGTATGTAAGGCAGGAAAGCATAAATAAGAACAGTAATGTAAAGAGAGATATAGGAGATACAACATGTAGCATCTGAGTACTTCTAAGAGAAATTAACATGAAACGCATGATACATATATATGTACATAATATTTTTAAACACTCCCCTCTGTGGGCATCATCATCATCATAGAACATTCGCCTCTGTGGGCATCATCATCATCATATCATACCCGGCCTCAAAGAGGAATCGGTAAACCCAACTGATCAGTGGTTGCACAATAGGTTCCATACCCGGCCGACTATAGCGCGGCTCAGTAGAGTAAAATAGATACATATATATAATGCATGCAAGACTCATTGGAATCATGTTCTGAACATTACAGAGTGACGTAAGGTCGGTATTCTCCGTACACATCATTAGGGCTAACTCTTCATCGAGAATATTATAAGAATCAGAAAGTACCAACAACATTGATAACATAAGAATTAGCGAAGCAACCTCAACACCAATTGTTCCATAAGAAGGGAAACAGTGTAAGTACTGCTAGTTTCTAAGAGTAGAGTATCTTTAGAAGCTCATTAATTGCATTATGTACAATATGAGTCGTGCAAAAGAAGGAAAGGGATAGCCTCACATACCTTGTATATACTTTCCCAACCTCAAGATATGCCAAAGTCACGACTCCTTAGTCTACAATAGGAGAAATGACACTTTCGTTAACGTTTATGTGCCGTAACTATTATGTACCAACCACAACCTATTTTACGATGTAACGGACAGAACCTCCCCTATTTATATGACTTACCACAAGTGAAAACAATCACTAAACATCCCAAACAACATCAACTTTAATCATATTGACCCTCCCAAAACAGCCACCAACCGATAACATTATTACCAAGCCTTTCGATATATATTTCACAAGTTCTAGCTTCAATGACTTAGATGAAACTTAGATAATATTAAATACATATAGAGTAAGAGGTTCCTTACCTTTATACAGAAAGAAAAACTCCAATACCTTAATTTTCCATGAAATATCCCTACAATGCTGCCACAACAACAAGAAAGCGAAACTAGCAATCAATTTGTGTTTTTCGGTAGTAGAATCACTTTAGAAGGCTTGAAATCACCTAGGGTTGATATTAAGAACTTGAGGGAGTATTTACGTTCATAAACCCCTTAAAACAACCTCCCACACGAGCTGGAACAACACAAAAATGAGCAACAACAAGAAGAAAAAGAAACTTACTAGCGCCACGGGATTCCCGACACTTGATTTGTGTTGTTTGCCCTTTGTTTGGGTCTTGAATCTTGAGAGAACCTTGAGAGGGTGTTCCTAGAGTTCTATGGTCTGAATATAGTAAAAATAATTGGCTTAAAACGGGTTGGAGGCGCCATATATAGATCCAAATGTCTTAAACCGCCTAAGTGGGCCCCATATAGAGGTGCTTGGCGCAGTCTCGCGAAAACACAAATATCTCCTTACTCCAAGATCGTATCGACGAACGGTTTAATGCGTTAGAAACTAGACTCATAGATCTTCAATTTGGGATAAAATCTTAGTAACATTGGACCTAATGTTCAAGTAAAATATGAAACTAAGTTGCAACAACTTTTGTCGACTTTTGTCTCATAAATCATTTGACTTCAAGACTTATGATACGGATATTATATGATTAAAATACCTTAAAAAATACCTCTTGAGTGTATTAAGCACCTCTAGGTTTACCCAAAAATACGGCTGACAACATCCTTGATTCGTTTAACTTCTAATACTTGTTATCCACCCTTATACACCTTTGTATCATTTAAGACTTATAGGATTAACTTCTTATCATCTTAAAGATATATCTTCATGGATTTACGTTGACTACCTTATGGCGTGATCTTGTAACTTGTGAATACCTTTGCCAACTTTGCCAACTTTTGTTCCACCACTTGCTTGACTTCAAAACGTAGAACACAATTATCATACGATAAAAAAATTAACTCATAGAATAACCTTCTTATCATGTAATGAACCATAGTCTCACCCTAAAGTACATGTTATAACATTCTAAACTCGTCGGCTTTCGACGAAACTTATTTTCTTCAATTAGTTTAGCTTCTAAGCTTTCCAACCCTCTTGGTACTCGTAATTCATGATCTTAAATATTTGTAACCTCCAACGTAACATGATTAACTTACTTTATATTCCATCAAATAGAATCTTATTTCTGAGCTTACATCAATTGACTTACGATGTACTCTCACGTACGAAAACATGGGGTGTAACATCATTCCCCCCTTTGGAACATTCGTCCTCGAATGTTGACTAATGCACTTTTCCATATCTTAAGCAATAACTCTTACGAATAATTTAATATTGTCTTTGCCAACTAGGGAGTTGTTCGCTGAATAAATCCAAAGGATAGAACATTCCCCCCTTTAGGCCTCTTTGACACACCACGACTTGTGGTCGAACTCTTTTCAATGTCGTAACTATTTCTACCTTCTTTCATGCAGCCTAGACAATTCTAACCTTGAATGTGCGCCAATGCGACTCTTATTTCCTTTTTTATTTCTTGTTAGCTTTTAACCTATCTATATGATGATTCACTTGGTGAATAAATAATGTACTATGACAAGCTGTCCCTATGTGCATCTATAGGTGTACTAAAGTTCTTTGTTTGGTATTTTGTTGAACTTACGACTATTGTTATATCTTGTTTCATAGCCTCAGTTACCTATGCTTATGGCTTTACCACTACTAGGTAGGTCATACTATACCATAACTCTTACTTCGATTTATTATTATGGAGAATTGCCACCCAACTCCAGGTTTTTCTCTCACCGCTTATCCTATATGTATAAATCTAAGCCATTTAATGCTTCCTTATTATTGTCCATCTTAATAATGAAAGCATAATCTCATCTCATACTTTGTAACTTTCATCCATCGATTGTTGATTCACCTTAATGTTGATCTATAATCTACCACTGATAACTTGAAACCTCTCATATATATTATCGTCACTAGGGCTCACGTCTCATCGGGGAATATCTGAAGTGATTTTCCTGATCCACTTAGGGACGATACTATACTCCAATAACTGTATTTCATAGCATCCCAATGTGATTCATCTTATGGGGGTATTCTAATCCCGTGCAGTTCATGAAATACTTGTTCTCAAAATCATTACTCAATCAAAGGTCTAAACGTCATTCTCTTATCATTTATCACAATTACACCCTTACTTTACTATTATGGTAGCATTCTCTCTCTTCTAAATTCTCCTAGTTTTAAACTTCTTTGAGTTCACTCATGCTATACTGAGCTTTTTATAACTGTATGGAAACCATTAGCTCTCTTGCTGTGATGGGTTTAATCCCGAGGAATTACCTATTCTCGTCACCTTCTCACTCACCTTTTCTTATCCTTACTCCTGCCTAGCTAAAACTTTGTTGCTCTACCATACATTAGCTTGCGACCTACGCACACCTACTTATACTACTCGTAACCTTCCTTTCATCATGTTAGCACCATAGATTTCCTTTCATGCATTCTCAGTTGTCTTAAATGTAAACAATTACTTTTCCTGGTCGTTCTGCCACTTGCTGCATGGA
>ML389475.1:0-13369 GCA_005239525.1 Nicotiana knightiana
ACCTCGGATTATATTTGCAGCGCCCGTTTAGTCTTTCTATAAGACATAGTTGAGCGTGATCAATTAATATCATGAAACAAACTTTATCAACTTACGTATTTTTTGAGACCCATGAACAGGCGATATAATAATGATAACAACACGATAGGGGCCCAATAATTGCTAAAGAAAATAAAAAAAAAACGTGCGGAAGCTAAAAAAAGTAAAGAAAAAAAACGAAAAATTAAAGATAGATTAATTCAAGAAAGAGTTTCTTTAATTCAAGAAATATTCATGAAGTTGAATCCTAACAACAATAATTAGCTAACAAAGAACTAATCGCCTTTGGTAGAGACTTAAAAATAAGAAATAGATTGTGAAACTCGACCCTTTAGAATAACAAGAACAACAATTAGCCTAAAATTATCACCTTTCTTGAATACCTAGAAGTGATCTAAGATTTCGAAAAAGGGTTTAATCTGACCACCTTAAGTTGAGTCTTGAAGGTTGAAGAATAAATCCAAGAGTAGCCACATACAAGAGTGCAAGAAAAATCTCACAATTTTTATTGATATTGTCTATAATAATCCCCCCCTAAAAATAAAGAATACACCCCTTTATATAGAGAAGGGTCACGAAATTCCACCTAAAAAATAAGGAAATAAAGTCCTAAACTACTTTGGACAACAAGTCCAACTACCTTAGGAAAAGGAAAATACTAGGAAGCAAAAACCAAGTCATTCTTGAAAAGTAATTACAACAATCTTAGGAAAAGGAACACATAACCTTAACTAACTAGGAAAGCAATAAATATAGTCCCCTAATATATGAAAATAAGTCTCAAACCAATCTTGGATAGAATCTTGAAAATCTTGGAAATCTTGAAGGAAATTTGCAAGCAACTTGGCACCAACTTGCACTCAACATCTAGCACGACTATTGTACCCTTCTTGGACATCAAGTAAGTCTTTTTTATGCTATAAAAATGTGGCTTTATGTAAGACTTCATGGGCTGCAAGTTTGGACACTTTTTAGGTGCCAAATTGGTCCAACGATGACCTGATTTGGGCCTTCTTCAAAGGATGTTTCTTGGGATCTAATCCAACTCTTCTTGGACATTAATTTGAGCCATAAAATACTTATAACACCTAGATAACCCATATCCTTTATCCTTAAGCTCTTCCTCCCAACTAACAACTTCTTTGATCGCTCCTGAAGTCCAATGACCTTATTTTTCAACTTTTTAGCTTGAGACCCCAAACTAAAAACTACAACTGAAAATTCAACTTGTTAAAGGCCCTTTTTGAGATTCCAAAACTTCATCCTTGTCCTTGAATAGATTTGAGCTTCCTAGGATGCTATCAAATAATATGTCACATGGGGAATCAAAAACACAGAGACCCTTAGTATTCCTATGAATAGAGTCGTTTATGAAAATTGTGCGTTTGTTCATTTCTTTTGTATAATAAGATCATGCCAAAAAGAAATAAGGGATAACCTTAACATAATTGAGTAGGGAAAAATTCGTATGATATTCTTGAGACAAAATCTACATGGACAAGGAGCGATCAGTTGGCCTTGCACATGAGTTATATTCAACATTGCGGACCTCCAAACACAATCCACATAATTTCATTTATCTCATGGAAACTCTCCAGCTCCTTTTGGTTGGAAATTATTTATTGTACGAATGCAAAGTTTATGGTTATCTTAAAAAGAAGTTCAACATAAATCAGGTCCCCATTAAACAGTTTGATTCTTAGTCTTTTAGATAATATCCAGCTTCCCCGAGAAAAAAGAAAAGAATATGCTTCAACTCCATATCAGCAACAAAAGCATTTTCACTCAGAGCAATCTCAACTCCAAACTCTGAAGACACGTGAAGCTTTATAAAGTAACCATGCTTGATATGATTCAGAATCCTTGACCTGATTGTCATAAAAGTATAACCATCAAGAAATTCATCTTGGAGGATCGTTGCATTGTCTCAGACACTTCAGAAGTTAGGATGGATATAAAAGTGAATAAACACTGAATTGGCTTTTCCTTTTGACAAGTGACTGAATCAGGATTCAGCTGAACTTATCTTTTTCTCCCCTCTCATCCTTTCACCTTAGCGTTGCTACTGAGCTTGCGTCCATTTTGTAACTCTTTGTTTTGAAAGGTGTGGCACTCTCATCTGTCTAATTTTTGGCTCCTCTTAAGAGCCTAATTAGATAAGTATTATTAGTTCTGCCATATTACAAACGAGCAACCAACTTGCATCAGCAAGCGTTGACCCAACCATACAATGTTCAAATCCATTCCCAAAAACATTTCACCAACAATCACACACGAAAGAGACTCTTCATTGAGAACATAGCATTGTCTCAATCAGTGGCGGAGCCACACGACACCCCTTATTTGGAAATTACACTGCATAGCTAGGTGAATTATTTTTATGTATATATACGACATATTGACACCTCTTGGCTTCTTCATGGATTTACTTCTTTATATTAGGGTATTTTGATCAGTCTAATCTCAGTGCAATCGGCCCGAGGAAATCTCCAAGTCATGAACTACAAGTAACACCAATGAGCTTTTAATTTATATTCTCCAACTTACTCCATAATTGTTATTGTTAAGCTCTGAAACTTTCCTGGTGGTTCTATGACTATTTTGAGGCAATATTCTTACTTTACTATAAACTAAAACTTATAACCTCTCTTCTCATAATTATCTCTGGATAAGAGCAAACAGAGACTAAACTTGCAGAGAATTAGAACCTAATTTGTACCAATTAGAACCCAACGAAAAGAACTGAAAAAAAGACTAATAACTGAAAAGCTCAACTTTCTCAAAGATGATAATACCACTCAAACTTCAAAAGTAAGAAAACTAAAACATCTACAAAAAAAAAAAAAGAATCTTGTTCTGCCTTACCTAACCTAATAAGTTAAGAGTCACTTAATGAATATAACATGTTGCTGCCACGTTGGGGAAGGGTAGGCTTATCCAAAATATTGAATTAATTAATTAATCTCCCACTAAAAATTATTAATTACCCAATTATTCACATAGTTAGAAATTATCTCAAATTACTTAATATTCTACTCATTTTTAAATATAACTTACTATCATGGTTATGTGGTACCATACAAAATAAATACATACACTATTATTTTATTAAACCATCTATAAAAAAAAAAAAAAAATTCTCAACTTCTAATTTCCTAATTTCATATAAAGAGTAAAAATTTCGGTACACTTAGTTTTTAAAATGGTAAAAAGATAACCTTCTTTTCTTGTAAGAAAATAATTTCTATCTTTACAATAAAGAAAATCTCATAAACTTTCTCATATTATATATGTGTAAAATTTAAATCATATTCGAAAGTAGTAATATTAATAACTATATAAAATCATAATTTCCAAACTTTTTACAATAGTATTCCACTCAAAATATTATATCAAATGTATATAACGTATCAAGGTTGTTAAAATTATGGGATCTTATAGTCACAATTTCTGTACTCAAAGATTGTATCAACTAGTAGACATGAAAGTAGAAGCTAAGAAAATCAATATAGACATTTTCCTTGAACTGTTTTATATCACCTCAAAGCTAAAATATCAAACAAGTAATATAACTTGGACGATACAGGATAAAGAAAAAGAACTTTTACTTTATGAGGTCCAGAAAATGTAAAGAACATTATCTTATAATGATTTAAACCAATTCTTCAAGAAAATAGATAACATACCGCCAAGAAGTTATTGAAGCACTAGGAATCGTAAATAAGTTATTTTGGTCATATCAAAAGTCTAACATTGCAAAATTACTGGCCAATAAAATTTGAAATCATAAATGACATGAAATGGCTTCCATATAACTTGATTAATTCAAGATTACTCATCTATAGGTACACAAAATAACCTTCAAGCTCATATGGACTACTACGACTTATCCTAATATTACAGTACGGGATGTAATAGGGCACACCAATCTCAGTTATGCCCTATGGGAGCTAACAGATATAACTTAAGAGAAGGAAGGAATATCAAGATCCGATTGGGGTTAGAGTAACCCAAAATGGTGGATGAATTGTTTACGTTAGTTGACATTTCCAAAGGAAGCAAACGTGCTAATAGATCTCCTTGTGAGACAAGGTGCACTCTAGAATAGTATAGCTAGATATGAATACTAGAATGTTCAAAATAATAAGAAATTCAAAGATAGGCATTGGAAGCCTAGAAGGGATAAATATTATCTCAGCATGGCTCCCGTCCCTAGTAGAGAGAGAATGTTAAAGCAACCCCAAGAGACAGGGATGGATCAAGGGGAGCTAAAAGCAAAAGAATGTCTTGTTGAAGTTTTCAGAATAAGATGATAGACATAAATGTAGCAGAGGAATAAGAAGAGATTTAATGAAGCATTATGAGTAAGATGTGATACATGGATAACAACGGTGGATAAAAAAAATGATAATATTACAGAGTCTATAGTCAAGGGAAGGAAAATATAAGAGGTGACAGGCTTTGAGGCGACAAAAGAGTATGGGTCATAAAGTCACATCCTCATTTCGAGAAATAAGTTCATGACTCTAACGTGATTACAAGATGGAAAAGTTAGACCCCGGAATAATAGAAATCAGTATGGACTGGTGAACAAGATAAATTAAACATGACTTAGAGACTAAGTGATTTGATAATAGTCGACATCATGAGAAATTCAGAGATTGCGATTCGGCGATAATAGAATGGACGACAGAAGAATAAACCTTAAAAGTCATTCAGGAAAACGCTTCCCTAAAGCAAGAAGTAAGCGAAGTTAAGCTTAAGGGACTGTGTGTCTTAGTTACACTAAGTGTCACTCTCGCGAGTAAGGAATTTTATTGTCCTTGGTACAGAAGAATTTTCGGAAGGCGAGTAAGGGTCATCAATGATGCGAAAAGACGCCAAAGTTGAAGAGGCAAAACATCTATAGCTAGATCATCGTAGCTCTAAATCTTAGTTCTCCCTTAAAGGGGGGAATATGGAGTGATGTGGCATTAAGTCAGAATTTAGTGGTTCTTATAACTATGGAATGGTAAAGGAAAAATGTGATAAAAGTGAGAAAGGGATGAGATTGCACTTATTCAAATCCTACGGATATGCTGCGATTCCAGAACATTATGAAAGCACGACGTCAAGGAAAGGAAGTAAGGGTTCCAGCCCGGGATGTTTTTTGATAAATAAGGAGCCAGTGCGAGAGATAAGTTAAGACAAAAGGAATAACCCAAGAAAGATTACTCGGAATATTGACATGTGAATGGGTCAACGAGTAGTTAGTAGTTGATTCAGGAAGAGCCTAGTTATGACTAGACAAGAGGATAAAGACAAATCAATATATCAATGCAAGATAAACATAGAGAACTCCAACATGGGGAATTCAACCTTGTAGTTCTGACATTGTAATACTTGAGATATATTCAGATAGGAGTTAGGGAAGTTAAAAAGTATTGTATGAGTATTATGGAAATAAAAGAGAATGCCACTGGGAAGACAATCAAAATATCAGTTCAGAAGCAACCCTACAAGCACAAGGGTGTGGAGGTAAGTAACTGCGGATAATTATAGACGAGGAAGAACATCAAAAATTCCGTCGAGTATACGATGTAATAAGCTTGCAGCTTTACAAGAGTCAAAGGGTCATCCGTAAGTATTACAATAAAAGACTAGCTGAGGAAATAAGGAAGAAGGCTACCTAAGCATAATGGTCTTGTAACAACAGTCTCATAACAACATTGTATGTACTCCATAAGAAAGTGGCCCCTATCGTGGCTATGAACGGGAAGAAGAAAAAAATCAAAAGTTGATATTCAAGTTCATATGGGTTGTACGGAATTTCAATATGTGTGGGCACTAAGATAAGCCAAGTATTCATGCAATAAGTAGTAGAACGGCCAGGAAAATTAATTGCTTACATTTAAAGAAAGCTGAGAAGGAACGGGAGGAATTATTCGATCAATAATCAAGAGTTAGTAACATTATGAACGCATTTAAGATTTCAGAGTATTATTCATGCAGCATATATGTTGCCAATCATACAGCCATAGAAGACTCTGGTATAAGTTAAAAGAAAGAACTAAGTCCAGGTCATAGACAAGGAATTGAATTGTTAAAAGAGATTGTATCCTGGATATTCCATAGCGTCCATGAAAGTCTAAAGTAATACCATGAGCCGCAGAACGGAAGATAGCTTACGCCTACATAAAGGCTGATCAGAAGGAAGAGGAAACTAAAGAGTTACATCAACAAAGTAAATCAGGAGTCTGATTATTAGAACCAAGAAAATTATAGAAATTGTGATTGCGGACATTGCAGAAGCACTCTTTATATCAGAGGTACAAGAGATATAGTACAATAGTCATATTCTATAACAGCTCTACGAGTAAAGCCAGTCAAAAAAGTACCAGCCTTATAAGAAATCAGTATGAAGCTCTCACCGGATTGTGTATACACCATAGGTGCAAGGATTATAATAGAGCTTTAAGTTGTGAATATGAACTATACCTATATGGAAAGGAGGTCATGAAAGAGAAAGAAGATGTGATGCGAGATTTTAAGGTAAGTAAGGTAAAAGTGAATAACATACGAGATACTTAAATGCAGAAGGTTGTGAATAGTTCGTACTGTGGATAGAAGCAAGCGTGGGATTCAGTATCCAGGAATGATAGCGGCGTCTTCAGTGACATATCTTCCAGTCGATGATATCTAGGTATCGCGAGGTCCAGTTAAGAGAGTAAAAAAGAGTTAGAGACGATGTGATGTCTCGCTTGATGTTCTAAAATAACACAAGGAAATCTATGGCGCAAGAAAGTTGAAGGAAGGCTGTGAGTAGTATAAATAGATATGTACAGGTCGCAAGCTAAAGTATGGTAAAACGATAAGGTTTAGGAAGACATGAGTAAGGATAAGAAAGGGTAAGTGAGAAGCTGACAAGAATAGATAAGTCCTCAGGATTAAGCCCATGAAAACAAGAGATTTGATGGCTTCTCTAAGTCATAGAAATATCAGTATATCCGGAATAGACTTAAAGGAGTCTAAGACTAGTAGCATTTAAAAGAGATGGAATGCTGCCCAGGTAATAGAATAAGGGTGTAATTGTGATAGATGAAGGATGACCTTTGAGACTATGATTAAGTAATGATTTCATGAATTGTACATTATTAAAATACCTACGTAAGGTGAATCACACTATGAAATACGGTTATGGAAGTATAGTATCTCCCCAGGTAGATCAGTCTAATCATTTCAGATGGTCTCCGATGAGACTTAAGTCCTAGTGGCAATTTATTACGTAAGAAGTTTCAAGTTATCAATGGTAGATTATAGATCAATGTTGAGGTTTATTAATAATGGATGGATAAAAGTTACAAAGTATGAGATGAGAGTAGGTCGTCATTCTTAAGATGAACAGTAATGAGAAAGCATTAAAGGACTTAGATGTATACATATGGGATAAGCAATGAGAATAACCTCGAGTTTTGTAGCAGGCCTCAGTAACGATAAATCAAAGTAAGAGTCATGGTATAGTATGACCCACCTAGATGCAATAAATTTATACAGATGGATAAACAGATGTATGAAATAAGGTATAGAAATATTCGTCAGTTCAACAAAGTACCGAGCGAAGAACTTCAATATACCTGTAGATGCCCAGAGAGTCATTTTATCAAGCTCTGTATGTGTTTATAAAATGAGGCCTAGAGATTGGCTAAAAGCTGGACGAAAAAGGAGAGAAGTGTCGCATAGGCGCACTTACAAGGTCAATGTCGTACATGCTGCATGATAGAAGGTAGCAACAATTACGAGATTGGAAGGATTCCGACCACAAGCCATGGTGTGGGAAAGAGGCCTAAAAAGGGGAATGCCAGCATGGTCTTTGGATTTATTCATAGAACAATTGCCTAAATAGCAAGGAGAGTATTAAATTATTCGCAAGAGCTATGCATTATGAGAATGATAAGTGCATCAGTCAACATTCGAGGACAAATTTCCAAAGGGGGGAATGATGTTACACCCCATTTTTTCGTACGTGAAATTACGCCATAAGTAAATTGATGGAAGTTCAGAAATGAGATATTACATTCCGCATTTTTGTATGTTAAAGTTTCGTCTTAAGTTAATCGACGTAAGTTCGGGAATGGAATTATTTTGAGATTATAAGCATTATGCTATTTCAAACAAGTGACAAGTAAATTCGTGAAAGTGAGAGGGTAAGCAAATCGAAGAAAATGAATTTCGTCGAAGTTTGACATTTTGGGATAAAATACGCCTGAGCTAAGATATCCGGTATTTATAGACTAGTACCATACAATGATAATAAGGTATATAAAGTGAGAAGTATTTTAAGTAAATTGAGATAATTCTTAATTATGTGGGTAATTGGTTAATTATTAGATTTATGGATAAATATTTAAGTGAAAATTATTGAATAATTATAAGGGGGAAATTATACACGTGGAGGTATGTAAGTGTGGCAACAAATTGCCACTAATCAAGCCTAAAGGAGGTGGTGGCACAAAATAAATCAAACATGGATGTTGGACCAACTATTGTAAGCAAATACATTTTTCAATGATGGAGGTTGGATGCATGAATTTATGCATCAAAAGGGGTCCAGCAACGTTAATGAATCTCCCAAATAAAAGTTAGAAGGAATATTGGCTAAGTCATTAAAGTCTCAAATTCACAAATATATGGAATGGAAAACGTGATTAGCTTCAGCAAGAAAAGCCATCCAAAATTGTTATCAAATTCACCAAAATGGAGGTGTTCTACATCTACAAATGTAACGGATCTCCAAACAAGAGATCTTCATACGAAATTATACTACGTAATGTTATAGCAACGAGATTTTTGCGATTCTAAGAAAGTACGGTGCAATCTTTCTCAAGAATATCATATGGATTTTTCCGAATTCGATCCGTTGTTATGTGTTCGTCGCAAGACGTGTGTTAGAGAAATTGTCAAGAGAATCAGTCCAGGTATGTTAAGTCCATCCCTTCTTTCTTTTGGCATGATCTATACGATACAAACGACACGAGCAAATGCACAATTTTCATAAATGACTCTATTCATAGAAATACTAGAGATGCTTATGTTCTTGCTTCCCCATGTGTCATATTATTCTATCATCTGTTCATGAGTCTCAGAAAATACGTAAGTTGATAAAGTTTATTTCATGATATTAATTAGAGACATAATGGTCTTATGACGTTCCGAAAGATTTTATTGATGTATTTCTCATGCATTGCATTTATTTATACATGTACATTGACCCATGACCAGATGGCATTATATACGCGTATATATGTATAGTATATTTATATGGGATATGGGAAAATATTACAACGTTATATACGCACCACCACCTGATTAGCTAGTATACATTGATGATTTGCCCACAGTGGTCGAGATATGATGGGATGCCCTCAGAGTCTTGATGATGTTATGAATACATATACCCATGCATGGTATGACATTTATACTCATATACATGACATTATAATATTAAATGATTCACAGAGCTATTCAGATATACATGTTGAGTCTTTTACTCCATGTTTCTCTCATGTCTATTGTTTACTAATTTTCATTCCTTACATACTCGGTACATTATTTGTACTGACATCCTTTTTGCCCGGGGACGCTGCATTTCATGCCCGAAGTTCCCGATAGACAGGTTGAGAGTCCTCCAAGCAGGCTATCAGCTCAACGGAAGATGTTGGTGCGCTTCATTTGCTCCGGAGTTGCTTATTTGGTTAGTATGATTTAGACATGTATTGATTGGTATGTCGGGGCCCTATCCTGACCTTATTACGTTTATGTACTCTTAGAGGCTTGTAGACATATGTCATGTATATGAAATATTGTATGGCCTTGTCGGCCTATGTTCAGTGTACGAGTGATTATTTTTCCCTTCTGCCCATTTACCCATGTTGATGTAATTAGAAAGATACGTTATATTGATACTTGGTTGAGTAAGGGCACCAGGTGCCCATCGCGGTCCATCGATTTGGGTCGTGATAATGAGACAACAGAAGAGGTGTAATGATTTGGTCGTCTCTTGGTTAACCAACTCCCTGTCCAAAGACATTGCTTGGAGTGTTGAGTATTCTGAACTTGCCAAAGATATTTGGAGTGAGTTGGAGGAAAGATATGGTCAAGAAGATGTTGCAAGGGTATTTGAGCTTAAGAAAGATCTTGCTCACATCTCACAAGGGTCACTTGATATTGCTTCATATTTCAAACAAATCAAGAAATTGTGGGATGAAATTGATGCCTTGTCAATCAGTAGAGTCACGTTTTGTAGCAATTGTGGTTTCAAATCTGATTATCAGAAAGATGATGATGTTCAAAAGGTGTATCAATTTTTGATGGGTCTCAATGATATATATGTGCAAACTAGAAGCAATATATTCATGATTAAGACTTTTTCATCTATGAGCATTGTCTACAATATATTGCTGTCAGATGAGAAGCAGAGGCAGATTTTCTACCTCTCCTCAGTTTCTCCCCACATCTTCCTCTTTCAATGTTGGGGTGTCTAAACAAGCTTTCACTTCCAGAGTCAATTTTGATGCTCAAAGACCCCTTACATGCAAATATTGTAAGAAACCAGGTCACACCATTGACAAGTGCTACAAGCTACATGGGTATCCTTCAAATTTTAAGTTCACAAAAGGGCCTGGCAGTAGGAAAACTGCAGCTCATGTTGAAGTGAACTCTCCTTGTCCTCTTGCTAATATGGATTCTAATGCGGTTCCTGATTCTATCAAGTCATCTGAGTGTGGTAGTGGTTCATGGTTTGACACAAGATCAATTCTCCCAGTTGATGATGTTACTACAACAGTCTCATGTATCTGTTGATTCCTCCTCTACTCCCACTCTGATGGCTTCTGCTAACTTTGCTCGTAAGTTGTTATCATAAATTATTTTTCTCAAGTCATGCATGCTTTCACAAGTAGATGGTTTTGTTTGGATAATAAACTCTGGAGCTTCTGACCATATGATTTCTCATAAGGATTTATCTTTTAATCTGCAAACACTACCTATACCTTGTCTAGTTTCTCTAACCACAAGGTCAAAGTTCATTTAGTAGGATCTTTGACTTTGTGTCACGACCCAATTACGGAGTCGTGATGGCGCCTGTCGTGGAACCAGGAAAGCCTCCCTATTTAACTAAGCTAAATTCAATTTTCAGTAAAAATGTGATTTTTAAACGAATTTATTGATAATATTAAGAATCTGAAATTTAAAAACAATGTGTGAAAAACTAATTTAAACCTCCAACCCCGGATCCGGTGTCACTCAGTCATGAGCTGCTAAAACATAAAGCAGAGAAAAGGAGAAATGGACAACATTGTCTCAAAATAAAGAACAACAGGTAGAATAAGAAAGAGAAGATGAGGTCGCGTTCGCCAGCTGCTACCTCGACAACTCCAATAGAAATGCTGACCACTGCTCAATATCCGCTACCGGGTCCCGGTGTACCTAGATCTGCACACAAGGTGCAGGGGGTAACGTGAGTACACCAACTCAGAAGTAACGAACCCAAACTATGGGCTGAGAAGTAGTGACGGACAAAACCTCAATTATGTTACAATAAATATTATGCAAAATTTAGACATGCTAACAGTTTATCAGGATGAGAAAATATGCCAAGTATGCCAGTATAATCTATATGCCATCATAAAATATATGTATGAAACCAGTATGGATATGCACATAGTGCTCACAGCTCTCCCACAGAAGTCCACTCAGTACTATATATGGCTCTCAGGCCCAGGGAAGTTCCATCCCGGAATATGCATAAACACCGGTGACCGTAGTCACTATGTACTGAGGAAAAAGGCCAGTCCAGCCCCCACGGAGAAGATCCATCTCCGGAATACAACACTCGGACAATTTCCATATCCAGGGAAGATCCATCCCTCTCATAACATCAGCTTCAGACAAGATCCATGCCTAGGGAAGATCCATCCCTCTCATAACCTCAGCTTCAGACAAGATCCATGCCTAGGGAAGATCCATCCCTCATCATCAATGCGCTCACTGGGGGTGTAAAGACTCCGGAGGGGCCCTAGTGGCCCAAGCTCCATATCAAGCCAACGAAGGCATGATTTAAATATCACTGCAGTGTGCAGTCCATTCTCATAACTGTCTTAATAACAGGCTCTCGGCCTCACTCAGTCATTACTCTTCAGTCTTACTCACATGGCTCACAAATGTCTCCATCAACCCAAATCAATGATAAGTATGCATGTAATTAACAATACTGAGACTAAGATATGAAATGATATGCTATAACAAGACTGAGTATATGGCATCAAATAATCACAAAATGAGACAACAATATACGACAACTCGGGTCTCAGCATTTTCGGCGTGAAGCCTAGTATTTATACTTAACATGATTTCTAACACGTTCACAATTACCACATTAATAGAAGCACAGATTTCATCATGGAATAATCACTAAGCGGTGCCATGGAATAAGCCAGGCCACAATTACTCGGTGCATGCCCTCACACCCATCACTTGGCATGTGCGTCACCTCAACAATAGTCATAAATCATTTAGCTCGGGGTCGAACCCTCAGAACCAAGTTTGGAAATGTTACTTACCTCAAAACCGGCTAAAATACGATTTCGCAGTGCCTTTGCCTCTAAATCCAGCCTCTGAGTGCTCCTAATCTACCAAGTTCAGATTTTTATCATCAAATTATGCTTAAGGAGTGAATTCCAATCGAAAAATATCAATTTAGCTCAAAAACCCGAATTTGGTCAAAACCCGACCCCTGGGCCCACGTCCCGAAACTCAGAAATTTTTATACCAAACTGTTCTTCATCATCCCATGAGTCCGTACATATAAAGAACACTAAAATCGGAGTTCGTTTGACCCCTCAAATAAATCCCTAAAGGTCTCAAAATCTCAAGCCCTAAACCCACCTTTTTCTACTAATTTTTGTGAATTTAACACTGATATTATGTTCTATAATCATCCATAATTGAGTTTTAATGATAAAAACACTTACCTCTATGAAGAAAAATGATTTCTCTCTTCAAAAATCGCCCCCAAAGCTCTCTGTCCGTACAAGAATGGTGTAAAAAGGGTTTAAGTCGCGGAGGGTTGTGATCACGCTCAACTATGTCTTGTAGAAGACTAAGCGGGCGTTGCAAATATAATCCTGGGGTATTATGCCCAGAGTCGATCCCTCAGGAAATTGACGTATCAAGCAGGCTGTTTAAATTAGTAATCAGCTGTCACCTGATGTTATTTAAATTACTAATACTAAATATTAAAAGTAAAGATTAACTATACTAAGGTATAAACAATTGTAATAAAATCTAAGGTTAT